>NKZD01002200.1:0-16773 GCA_002370635.1 Metschnikowia cerradonensis | reverse complement strand
ACATGCTCTGGATGTGACACCCTGGTTAATCAATGGACCTCCTGATGCAGCAACTCTCGTTGCCGACCTGGCGTTAAAGAATCTACAGCGGAATGTCCAAATATTTCGCAAAACATAAACTCTCCTCTTATGACTTCTACGATATACTTTAGAAATGCAATGATGCAAGTTACTTCTGACAGTATGAAGCCACAATTATATCACCTAATGTCTTTGATTGTTTCAAGGTGCTCTAACCAACGGACATATTTTTTGAGCAATATGAAAAAATAAATTCTGAGTGTTTTCGCTGCCCTTATAATCTCGTGAGGTTGTATTTTTGCTCACGGATTTAGACTCTATGTTATCGCTACCCACCGCTTCCACAGACCAAGAACTCACCTAAACTGACCAACCATTCTTTTTATAAAATAAAGTGTCCTGAGGAAAATTCAAGTGTCTCAACCAAAAAATTTTGAAGAAACAAGTACCATTATCTGTTTATCAAGACTCCATGATTGGACCTCGGACTTATGGCCGTTTTGATCTCCTTAACAATCAGACAAGCATTAAACACAGGGGTAAACTTTCTTAAAACAAGGATGTTGATGAAAGATATACAGGAGGCCTGCATGTATGTATCAGGACCTATGCACACGTTTTCTAACGAATGGCGTACTGTTTCACACCAACTTTTATTAGAAATAAATATTCTGGAATCTTAAATCTGGAGGATTGCCTCAAATGTACCACTTTTGGGAGTCTTGCAGTATCAATCAAGGGTCAAAATGGACGGAACATAACTGGTTTCATTAAGATCCTGTATACAACTTGTTCGGAGTTATGTGTATTGGTTTGTTTAATTTTGCTAGTTTGGTTTGAAGACAATGAATGACTCACAAAACGGATTTCTTCGTATATACAAAATTGCATTTAAATCCTCCCTGTTACCGTTCTCCAACAGTTTTAAAGCATCATGAGAGTTACCCATTGGCTTCTTACCTCTTTTGTTGCTTCCATCGTATGGGCAGAACCTCAAGTCCCATTAGCTTTTTTCGCAAAATTTGGTGATACCTTGAAACCACTCCGTGGGAAAATATTCGGAATATTTAGCACCAAAGTCCGTGTACTTGGTTACACGAACCTGTCAGACCTCATTCCCGAGTTCTACTTGAAAGATGGCTACGTTATCACCTATAACACATCCACGCCGGGGTACGTGGGCTTTTCCAGAAGCCTTTTCGTCTTTGGCCGTGGATCCCAGGAAAAATTCCTAATTTTTAATAAGAAAATGAAGGTTTTAAATTACCCTTTCTACTCCTGCGACAGTGATTACGACGTTGTGCATGGAATTGTATACAGCGTTGTCCCCATGCCAGATTGTTCTGAGGTGGAGATCTACCTTTTGCCTTACGAAAGGAAAACTGGGCTTCCTATGATAGATTTGCCCCTAACTGAGGAAGGTAGAAAAAACTCGTCTGATTGCTGTGCGATATATGGGCTTAGGGCTATGGAAAAACATGCGCTTCTGTCTAAAGAAAAATTTACAAGCAAGATTGCTCGACGAGGCTTACCTAATCAAAAATGGGTATTATGGAGGGTTTCTTCGGACATTCCAATGGCATTTTTTGCAAAAGTCAGGCGCACCTTGATTCCACTCTGCGGTCATGTTTTTCACGAGTTCAGCATCAAGCGCAGTGTGCTTTCTTATGGAAGCGCTCGTGTCGTCCCTACCAAGTTCACGTTACAACAAGGTTACGCCAAGGCCACAAGAACATCCACGCCGGGGTACGCGGGACTAATACAAAACGGAATTGTTTTTGGAAAAGCCATTCCACGGGTCCAACTCACTTTGGATGGTGATATGAGGGTTCACAACTCGAAATTCTACTCGTGCAACAGTATCCATAGCCCCGTTCGCGTGATCACCACAAAAGATGACTTTGATGATTGTTTCGAGGTGAAGATATATATTTTGCCCTACAGCAAAATATCCAAGTTTGGCGGGAAATATATGTTTAGGTCCCAAACGAAAAATGGTTACCCTGACTTTAATTAGGTGGATGATGCAACTGTTCTCTTGAAGATTACCCAGCGCAGCAACCCCAAAGTGCTTCGTTTGATAAGTAGCTTCAAGAATGAAAAATTGAGTGACATGAAGAATTTGTAGATCAATCTACATTATTTTGAACTAAAAGATCATCAGTTGATTGCCTGATTCAAAGAAAACAACATCATCATCATGAATCAAAGGTCCACTCCATGAAGGGAGATGTCTCCTCAATCACTGACCAATCAAGATAACAAATGATGATACAACAATATGGTAATACAGTAAAATATGGTTAGTCTCTAGTAGACACAGTGTTATCTACCTCAACGTGATAGGCTTCTATAGAGTGCCGTGAAGCACTTTGAACGCAGACACCACTTCACAGTAGACTCCCAGTAAACTGCATACATCCACAGTGTGTGCGATTTTTTTTTTTTTGCAGCCACGCAGTGATCTCCGAGCATATATAAATCGTGAGCCCCGCCCTATAAGTAGTCTTTCAAAAATTTCTAGTCTCTGTCTCTTCTTTGTCCAAATTAATTTTTTGCCTTGAGTTATACGACGGGTCAAACTGTATGGGTTGAATTTGTTGGGATATTCAATTACAGCAGCTAAAAAAGAATTACATATGGGATGCTGTTTTATCCGCTATAATTAAGATCATGTCCCTAAAAAAGATTATAGTCTACTTTGTTCAGCCAGAATTGTGTGTAGAATTCTATGTCAGCCTCAAGCCTCAAGCCTCAAGCCTCAAGCTATGAGCCAGGCACGCCACGGAGCACGTGACGTGTAGCCTGACACGACTCATGGTTCATATGAACAGACTTCGCTCCTTCCTACTTGGACAGTCATCAAAGCATCATGTCAGGAGTAAACAGTATCTACTGCTGTTCTCGTTTGGATATAGCGGAACAGATGAATTGATTGCCGAAAAAAATATTTGACTGAAACAATTCAAGATCAACACTATTACGACCAGCGAATACCACTACAACTATAGGTCTGTTCAATCACATACCCAGAGGCGGAAAGAAAATGAATGACAGATACATCAAGAAGTTTTTTTTTCTCCGAGGGAATGCATGCAAAGGAGTCTTGATGATGGTTGACAAGCTGCCACGTGGCAGTAATGACCCCAAATCAACTGCCACTTAATTAGCTGCATAGGTGCAAGCTTCACAGAATTGAACTTGCTGACCCTAAAGATGCAGGAAGTGTGCATGGATCACAGCATGGCCATGATCATCCTACTATTGTTCCGAAGACGATGTGTGACACTCCTGTTGCCTGGGCCTCTCTAAAAGAAGCCGGCTGTCTTTCCTCAGGAGCAACGAAGGATATCATGTAAATAATTCAATTGATTGTTACTTTCTCTGTCGCCTTCATTGCTGCAGCCACTGTGTCGGCGCATCCAAAGCTTCCATGGGTCTTCTTTGCTAAAGTCGATGATAAATTCTTACCGCTCTACGGAATTTATCTTGGAGGAAACTTTAGAAATACTAGTTTATTTTCTTATGGACATCAGGAAGTTCCCCCTGCTGAGTTTACCTTAGAGAACAACTACGCTTTCAATACGGAGAAAGCAGTTTGGAAATATGTGGGGTTTCACCTTGATCAATTGGTGTTTGGATCAAGACTAAATCTAACTGCATATGATTTGGATGACGACGGAAAGGTGGCGGGTTTGTACTACTCATGCAGTTTACTTAGTGGTCCAGCACGCGGGATTTTCAACGGATTTCCAAGCCAGCGAGCTAAATATTGTTTCAAGGTGGATGTTTTTATCTTGCCTTACAATAAGGAAACCAAATCCCCCGTGCTCCCTGATTCTGAACGACAAGAAGAAGACCTTCTGTAAGAGCTTCAATAGCCATGTGACTTTCACTATTACGGGAAATATGCACGTAAGATCCTTAGGCGCTTTTCGGAGAACTACGATGGACAGTGCAACATTTATATCAGTGAGGAACGTGTGCCCAAAAAAGGTGAGGTCCCTCAGCCTCGGTTAAAAACGGCATGTACCGCTCACTATTATGGGAAAGATGCGCATAAGCGACTTGCCAAATATCAGGGAAGCTATGGTAGGGAATGTGACATTTACATTAATGGGGAACTTATGTCGAAGATGGGTCTGGTGTGACTTAATAGAATAGTGTTAATTTTCAGACTTATATTTACCAAATGTAACTTGTGTCCAGTCCACGCGATCACTTGACCCTACGGGAGAACTGTCTTCTTTCTAGACCGGTGAAAATCTTTTCACGCCGCCTCGGCGGCTCTCGCCCGTCGTGCTGTACATCATCGCTAGCCGCTCTATATGCATGACTGCATCTGTAGTTCTCACTCACGCGTTAACAAATCGGGTTAAAGTATCCAGAAAGACAACAGGTGTGCATCTACCATCGGGGCATGATCATGTCTTCCACAGCTATTGTTCCGACGGCAATGCGTTACTCGCCAAAGACAGTGGTTCAATAGATCGGAGATTTTCCTTGACCGGCCTATAAAGTTCAGAGTATATGCACCCAGCAGCCCCACAGCCATCATGAAAGCCGCTCATTGGATAATCACGTGTCTCATTGCTGCAACTGCATGGGCTGACCCGTACGCCTTTTTTGCAAAAGTCGACTGCACTTTTGTACCACTATCGGGCCTTCATTTAAACTACCTTGGGACCAACTTCAGTTTATTGTCTTACAAAATAATGGTCCCAGTCCCTGTGGAGTTCTCGTTACAAGACGACTATGCAGTCACTGATAACAAATACTCCCCAGGGTACTCAGGACTTCACAAAGGCATGCTTGTTTTTGGGCCAGAAATCCGTAAATTCAGCTTCTTTTTGAATAAGAAAGGGAAGGTGATAAATGCTTCTTTTCGATCTTGCAAGATGTTTCACACAGGTATGCGGGGAGTTTTCTTCGGAGAGTCACCAATACCTCATACTGATTGCTTCGATGTGGAGATTCACCTTTCACCATACGACAGAGAGACGGGTAAGCCACGAAAGCGGTTACTGAAAAAGAAGCAAGATATATAACCAGTAAGGTCGAATAATATTTATCTTCACTTCAGCTTGCTTGGATATAAGCACCTTTCAATCAACAACAGTTTATTATTGAATGATATAATGATTGAGATAGAATTTCAAATGTGATGAAGGCTCAAGTCGAGATTTCGTCTGGTTTCACCAAAATAATATCAAAAGTCATATTTTGATGAGAGTAAAATACCAATAGACGTATTTCCCTGAGGTGAAGCGACAGTAATATTCCCACAACAGCCAGAATACAGTCTAGAACACTGGGGTTGGTCCAAATCTGTATCCTCCCATTGGATCTCGCAAACCTCGAACGACTTCAGTCCAGAGCACACCAAAAATGTTACCCATTAAGAGAGAATTCTCACTTTTAGGAAACATCAAGACTTTCAGGTCATGAAGTTATTAGAAAGTCTATTAGTCATCAGATAGTATTGTGCCTTTAGTTTTGTGTAGAGAACCAAACCGTTCGCAACCCACTCAGTACCAGATAACGTACTGTTGACACCATAGATTTATTTCTTGAAATTTGTAAAGATTTTGTCGTTTGTATCAATGCTCTAGAATTCAATGTTGATAAAAAAGTATCTTTTTGCTTCCATGGTCAATGGTGCTGGTGATAACTTTCTAATCATCAATTAATGTATGCGTTTTTCAAGGACATGCCTCTAAAAAAATCAAGGAATAGCTTCTTGACTATATATGCTTTTTGGGGAGTGGGAGTCAAGCACATATGTTGACGCAGATTAGGGGCGCAAAATACGCTGCTTCCCAGATGTTTCAGTTGATGATCCCCTCTTTCCCCAATTCCACCCGATTGCATCCTTTCCTAACTTTGGGAGTGGGAAGGAGTGAAGGCAAATCAAATATAAAAGGGGGAGTTTCTCCATTTTGGGTTGAGTCTTCTGATCAACGAGAAATAAAAAAATAATGCTAAATGGTCCTATTAGATACGAAATTGGAATATACAGGTACCATTGTAGGGGAATTGAGGTAATAGCTTGACTCTATAGTATAAGATAAATGTTCTCCAACAGACCGAAAGAGAGCAATGGAAATTAAAAGGGCTTTACAAAGTCGATGGGTAAAAATGGAGCTTGTGAGGAAGAGGCACACAGACCAACATTGAGCTTCTAGAAGGTGAAATTCGGGAACGCGAATGTAAGAAAACGTCCATGCACCAGGGAATATTTATAGAACCTCCACCATTGTTCTAAGATTCTTCTATTATTGTTTTCATTTTCTCCCACTATTGTTTTCAATACAAAATGCAAAAACGGCTGCTTCCATGGGAAAATATTTGTTTTTTTTACCTGGGCGGGGTATAAATAGGCAGCTTTTCCAGTTTCAGGAACATTAACAATTGTCATGAAATTCAATCACTTGATTCTCTCTTTTACTGTTGCAACGACCGCGTGGGCACATCCTAAACTCCCTTTGGCCTTTTTCGCAAAAGTCGATGGTGCCTTTAGGCCCCTCTCTGGGGTCTTATCTGAGGTGAGGGATCTGGACTTGAAGGTATTATCGTATGGAGACTTTTTGCCCATCCCAACAGATTTCTCCTTACAAGATAATTACGCATTCACTGGAAACGAATCAGCACCGGTGTACTTGGGCTATGCCCGTGGTATGATTGGCTTCTCTCCTAGCGTCTACCGGGCTTTGTTGGAATTCGATGAAACAATGAGGGTTTTAAACACTCCCTTTAAGTCTTGTACTTTATCTTCTGATAAATTGCATATGATTTATGAGGAAGATGCCGAGATTTCCCGAGCCACGTGTTTCGAGGTGGATATATACCTATTGCCCTACGACAAAAGTACCGGAACTCCAGTGATGCCAGCACTTGTGCATAAAAAAGGAATGACACCAAATAAACCGGGTTCAATCAACGAAAGCGTGAAAAAAGAAGATAGCTCTTCGGAAGATGAGAAACATGAAGGCGAAAAACATAAGCCAAAGAAGAAACATAGGAAGCAAAAGAAAAATAGGAAAGAGAAGCAAATGAAAAATGGAAAGCAAGCACCAAAGAAAGAAATGAAAGACAAGCCCGAAAAACATCAGTTGAAGAAAGATTTGGAATCTCAAATTTCACCCTCAATACTGTCCCCCGAGCACCCATTAGTCCTTGCCGCAAAAGTCAAGGACACTTTTATACCGCTCTCCCGTTCTATTTTTGGGAACGGTAAGACGGATACAAATACATTGGCCTATAAACCATCTGGGGATAAACCTGTTCTTTTCTCCTTGCAAGGCAATTATGCAGTCACAGACAACAAGCATAGCCCAGGATACTTGGGGATTCGCAGAGGCTTGCTTATTTTTGGTCCTAAGGTTCGTAAGACACGCTTGGATTTGGATTGGCAACAAAAGGTTCTCAATGCTCGTTTCCGGTCGTGCAAGGCATTGAACACCGAAGTGCGCTATATCTTCCACGGAGCTTCACGCATGCCCGAAAAAGATTGCTTTGACGTGGAAATTTACCTCTCACCATATGACCCAAAAACTGGTAATGTACTCAGATTTGAGTCTGGAAAAGAAGAACTTCCAACGGTCTTACCCGAAGTGAAGGGAAAGCCTAAGATTGTAAAGACTTTGGAGGGGAACAGCTATACTGATTGTCCCACACAATGCTCGAAAGAAGTCACAGTGACCATCACCATGTGTGACAAGGAGTCTAACCCATCCACAGTGATTATGACTACCTCTTCCACAGTGACTATTGTTTCTGCTACCACAGTGACTGTCACTGAGGTTTAACGAGATGCCAAAATCACCACGGGAGGTTGCTATTTCATTGAACGAGTGGCTTCCCTGGGCAAGATCTTGTGCATGAGTGTCATTCAGGCTGTGTCACCATTTATAGTGTACATGGACACCCATGAAGTATTTAGGTAATCCTATAGCTATATGAGGTATCTATTCACAATAAAGTACTGTTATGTGGAAGTCTTCTCATGCTATCTTTTTAACATATAATCTAGTACATATTAATATACAGGGATATGTAAGTTGTACCTTGCAAGACCAAAGTCTTAAGACGGGGTGCGGACACGCTTGATATATATTTTTTCCACTCGTCTATGACCTGCACAGTCCTATTGTCTGCATACTACATATCCACGAAGTACCTCGCCTCCGTACATGCTAGGTACTCGTTAACACACTGGCCTGATGGGGCGCAAAATGGTTTTTACTTATCCTATAAAAAGAAATGATTTGACCTTCTGAAGTTTCAGAATTAAAATTACAATGTAATCCACTCAATTGATTTTTTGCTTCCTTCTTGCTGCCACAGTATGGGCACACTCCTTACCATTGGTATTGTTTGCAAAAGTTGACGACTCACTAGTGCCCCTTTCGTCTCAAGTATTTGAAATTTCGGGTGTGGAATACAGTGTGTTGTATTATGAATACGCACTGCTTGACCCAGTGGAGCTATTTTTGAAAGACGACTATCTTATTTCCAAAGGCACTAATCCTTCTGAGTACGTAGGGTTTAACAAAGGGCCTTTTTTTGCCCTTGGTGCTTTTGACCCCAAAAATAAGTTGACATTTGATGATCGTTCCAGAGTTCTTAATAGTCGGTTCTATTCGTGCAGAAAGCATCATAACAACGACCGCGTGATTACTTATACCAAAGAAAATCATTCTTGTACCGAGGTGGAATTGTACCTCTTACCGTATGATAGAAAGACTAAGTCTGCCGTTGAATCTGTGTGTAACTCTGTGTGCAGAAGTGCTGAAGAATCCAAGAAAATTGTTTTCTGACCCTTTCAGCATCAAAAGTATGCCATATGTGTCCCAAATTTAGCGATTTTCAACAAAGAGATGAACATAGGGTTTAATAAGATATAATTGGTCCTTAGTAGTATAACTCTTTTGACCAAAGAGCCTAACAAACGACAATCGTATTATTTATGGCTGGTACGTATTCATAGATTATCAGATGGAACAACTTATTAAATACTGTTTTCCTTGAGTTCTTGGGTGTACAGGTGAAGTAAGTCTAGTCTTCTTTCGAATGATTTATTTTAATGAAGATGCTATGAAATTAACGTAGAGAAAGTTCAGTAAACAAGTACTCCTAGAGAAAACGCAGTATGTGTTTCCAATTATTCAAAATATACTTTGCACCAAAGTTGTACAGAAAACCATTAATATACAGTCTTCAGGCTCAAAATCGCTTATTCTTGTTGGAGATGAAGACAAACAAGGTTCTTCGTCTCTATTATTATGCATGGATGACAATCTTGCGTGTTATGTACACCCCTTGCATGGATCTATACAGTTGACTAAGATTTCAAGAGGACATTGAATTCCTTTACTGATGAAACTAAGAGCTGATACTAATCCCTGAGTAATTTACTGAGATATATAGTATTGGAGCCTTGATAGGTCTGTTTAGCGAAAGACCTTGAGTAGAGCAGCTCAGAATCTCATTACTACCAATAAACGCTCGTATGTACTGGAGCTCATAGTATATTAGACAAGATATTCAGTGCTTCAGGTTTTTCATTTTGGCTAAAAACTTTTGTCGAAGGGTATTCATTCCAATGCGAATGGAAAGTGGACTGGATGCAACTTTAATGGCCCGTGGAATAGTACTACTGACAAATTCCACCTCTTCTTCATCAGTGTATCTAGCTTGGGCCATGGAGATCTCCATATCCTCCAAATCAACAACAAAATAAGCGTTTCTGAGAAAAGTGTCTCCTAAAGTAGCACATGTAAAAAGCGATTCATCTTCACGTATAGTAGCTCCCAAGTACCATGAGCCTGTGGTTTCATACACCATGTCATTCACAGGAACCTTGATTTTAATCCCCGAGAAATCGAACACCAAATTGGCTGAGCTTGTCTTATATGTACAGTCAATCTCGAAAAGACCACATTCTGTAGAGTACTTCCCCTGCAACAGATTGGCCAAGACACTAAGTACTTTTCTAGGCCATGCTTGAAAAGTAGATCTGGTGTCCAATGTAGCTTTAATTGGTTTGCTCAAGATGACCAGCTTTTTATGGTCACCTTCCAAATATAATCGGTCAAGATTAACAGACAACAGATCAATCTTCTTGAAGTTCTTGTACAAATTCACCAATGGAACGCTTCGCAATTGGCCTGTATACTTTTTATGATCAACTGCACCAAAAAGAATTGACCCGGATTGAAAGTCTTCTTCGTTTTGATATAAAGAGTAGACAGCCTTGTTGATGAGCCCAGAAGTTTTAACTGTACAGGGAAGTTTGCATTGGTATATTGACTATGACGTCTCCTTGCAGCCACCTCACCAAGATCAATACCCAAGATACCTTGTTCTCTGAGCGTTTTATTAGCCACACTAAACTTCACCTCCACCCCCTTATCCGACATCCTAACAGTATCAGTGCCCCCAAACCCCACTAACGTGTGTTTCATCTGAATACTCGGTGTCAAAGTCTGGCCTGGTCTGGTCTATCTGGAAAGTGTTAGAGCTGCCCATGTCAAATGTCCTGAAAGCTGCGCAATGACGTTTTGTTTCATATCCAACGTTCTTATCAGTCTTTTCCCTAAGGTTAATGTCACACAGGTCATCACCCATGACCCATAAATCAGATGAGCCTGTATCAATTACAACCTGACATTTAACCTCATTGGAGCCTATGGAAATTTCTGCAAGGTAGAAGGCTCTTGTATTTAAGACACCATTTTGCTTTGCTTTAGCATTTCCAATTGAATCACGGTGTAAAACTTTAAAGTCCACTTTCGAACTTTTGTGGTCAGTGCTCTCTGTATTAATTGGTGATATGACTGAGGCCAGTACTACCGCAGAAAAAAACTAAGAGGTAATTGCTTAACGTTGTTGAACGATAATGAAGAAGAAGTGGACATTGGCTTTTTTTAAATACTCCATTTTTGAAAGCCAATTTATTGTAGAAGTATAGATATTTCCATTTGGTTCAGGTGTGACTTGAAAGTCTGCATTGAGTGCATAGGGAACATGTTGAGTGCACAGAGATCATGACAAGTACAGGAGCCAAGGAGAGGATTTCTTTTTCAGTGGGGATTTCAAAAAAGTCTTGTCACGCGGGTTCTTCTGCCTGATATGAGCTCTACTCCAACCTATTAGCTCTATAACTTGGGATGATATTGATATGGGTCAGTACTAGTCACGTGATGAAGTTCTCATAGGGTTTGTGTAACCAGCACATCTGAAAGAACTAAAACGTTTATGAAAAAAAAAAAATAAAAGATTATTTATTGATGGAATAAACGTGGGGCTTGTCTCAAAAGAGTTTCTTCTGCACCGCAATTTTATGTGGAGATATATATGAGAAGCAGAGACATGCATCTTCTATGATCAGTGCAGATACAGAAGGGTGTTGCAGACCCCTGAGAAGATTTATTCGATGTCAGAAAAACATTTATGATTCTAGGTACTCATATTTTACTGGAAACAGTTTACTGGGTCTTGCATAGATTAGGGTTGAGCGTATCCACCTTTCTATTTGTATGAGGGTAGCTTAGACCCCGTCACATAAGATATTGGTTTAGTATTTAATTTTTTAAGAAGTGATGCGCATATTTCTGATGTTCTAGATAATAGTTTTTGTTTTTGTTTTTTTTCTTGGCTAACTTCAGTGCTCATCAACAATCCACTGCGTTTAAGAGTAAACAGGCAGGTCATCTGGGCCCACCTCTAGATCCAGAGGCTTGTCATCTCCAAGAAGCACTCTTAAGAATAGCAGGGCGACTTCAATTTGCCGCTCCGTAGCTCTGGCAACTGCACCCCAACTAATCTTTCTCTCTCTCTTTTCTTTCTTGTCAGGAGTACGAGTGCATGGATAAGAAATCAAATCATCCAAGCTAAAGTTAGTCAAGTCAGCAAATTCGGCCACATTAGCAATCAAACTGTTGGTCAAGTTGGCAATGAGTTGGAGGGTTTGTATTTTAGTAGCTTCATCTAACTCAAATTCTATGTTCATGGGGGTAATGGAATTGTTGGGCTCATTGAAGGCATCCAATGGTGCAGCAAAAATAGTAGGAATAAGGGCAAGCGTAAGAAGAGAAAATTTCATTTTGATAAATCAATATGAATGATTAAAAATCTGGAATCGATGGCTATATATAAGTTTCGTATCATACGATGTGACAAACCATTGTTCTGCATTGTCGGCTTATTTATTTTATTAACATTAACCCCACCTTAAAATGGACAATTGAATTGATTGCTTAGAGTTCCCATACATTATATGTTTACTTTTATTTACTCATTAAATCATTGTGTGATTATATTACCTGGTTGACTAACATTGTTTGTTGACTTGTGGGTAAAAGTTACTGGAGGTGTTGATATAAATGACATCTGTGCGCCTTGTGAGATACGTGGTCACGTGCCAGCAACGCTGGTAAAAAAATACGCAGCGACTGAAACTCCGTTTCACTTAACGGCGTACGCTATTTTTCTTAGTGAAATTGTGACTAATACCGAATCACTTTGATTAAATGTGGACCTTGCTTGTTGGAACCAGGATTTTCCAATTCTCTTCAAAGAACCAAGGAACCAACTCACATTAGAAACGACAAAGATCAATATTAAATGAACGAGGGCCTGCTTTTTTTCCGTATCGCTAGTACTGAAACCTAAGGTTTCTCTTAATGAATATGGTCAAGTGGGGTATTTAGTAACTGCATTGTGCACCCAAAATTGTTTGAATCGCTCGCGCCTTTGTCTAGGCAAACTCGCGGTTTCGAAACAAAGAAGTGTGAGAAGATATAGTAAACTTTTCAACATATGTTTTAGTGTATATTATTATACAGGGATATGTAAGTTTTACCTTACAAGACTAAAGTCTTAAGACGAGGTGCGGACACGTATAATAGTTCTCCATTCGCCCGTGACCTGCACAAAGTATATGATTGACCTGCATATAATACACTACGTTGCACCTTGACTCCGTATGTTGACAGAATTTGATACACTGGCCAAAAAAACCAGCGCTAATAATGCTTCCTCTCGAGTAATATATGTAGTAAAGCTCGAATATATTCGAGTTATCCAACTTTGTCTAATATTGTCCAACATTGTCCAACATTGATTTGGGTCTGTTGGATAAGCATTCAGAGGTGTCGCACAATATGTATGCGTAGAGAAGTGTACTTTAAGTGAGACGGGCGTTTCAGTATGGATTACTGATTAAACTAATGGTTTGGTGTTTTCTGTCTTATCAATCAATTTAACGTTGGAGAAGGTCATGATGGTCAGTCATCACGTGATGCTATTTAGGATCACAGTTCCTCAAGAATAATTGAGCAATCAAAATACAGTGTCATGATCATTAAAAATTCTCGCAACAAGACTAGAGGTACTTCGTTGTTTTGTTGTAGGATTGGTGGATCGGTAGTCAGCTGACCTGACCCATGGTGCGACACGTACGGCGATAAGGAGGACCATTATGTGTACTCTTAAACATGTATGTGCACACCCTTCTCCAGGGTCCCCGCACTCCAATATAAAAGAACCCCTTCCCCACATTTGATAGGTACACAAAACTCACGCAAAACGGTCTTTAATACTGATTTATCCAACAAATGTAATTACATAAACAACACTAGTGATTCTGTAATTGATTGATGCCCTCAATTTAATGTTTAAACAACGTGTTATTGTTTTAATCTCGCTCATTGCTAACTTGGGTGGCAGTAACAAACAAGCAGCCCGATACACTGTGATTTATTCGGATGAGAAGGAGTGGTTATTGGAACAGTACGGTTTGACAAAAAAGTTTTTAGAATTTTTTTTCTTTTTCGTTGTTCAGAGACGGCTCCAAGCCACCAAAAATCCTACCTCTCGGTTCAAATTGATAGAAGAGAGCGGTTGCAAATAACCATTGACTTCTGCAGCAAATACCAACGGTAAGGTTGGGCCGGCACTCATAGTAGCTGTGAGAAGGAAGGTGAGGCTCAAATAAATGGCGGAATCTTGGTTATCATGGTTAGCACGGGCTAAAACTCCCACTGATTGTTGGCCCCACACTAGTGCTGATTGTATGCATGTGTCTGGGATTGTTGTCAAAGTCTTCCAGAAAGGGATTGGTCGAGTTGGCAAAAAAAATATTTATTACTGATTGTATAAGATTGAAGGTCTTTTTTTCTTTTCGGGGGCATCAGACATAATCATAAAAATCATTCGATTCATTGTCGCCTCCCTCTTTGCAGCCATTGTGTGGGCAGATCAAATTACAGTGTTTTTCAAAATTATTCAAACCAGTGCGACAAAACTATTCAAACCAGCGTGACAAAATGTTTCGAACCAAAAAGACAGAATGGTTCAAACCAAATGGCGTAATGTTTCACACCAACTTTTATTAGAATTCAATATCCTCAAAGCTTAAATCTGGAGGATTGCCTCTTATATACTACATTTGGGAGTCTTGCAATACCAATCAAGGGTGAAAAACGGACGGAACTGAACTTGTTTCCTTGTTATCCTGTATACAACAACTTGTCCATATGGTTTGAAAGATTGTGCGAAGGGGTACGAAACATTTTGTCGCGCTGGTTTGAATAGTTTTGAAAAACACTGTATACATTGGTATTCTTTGCAAAAGTCAATGTCACGTGGGGGCGCTCTTCGCAACACCTCATATACTGGAAGCTGGGAATCCCGGGTATTATCTCATAGTCTCCCAATAATCTTTTTGACCCAATAAGATTTATATTACATAGCGAGCATGCGTTCACTCATGAGTTATTTATTCCAGGGTTTGCGGGGCTTTACCTAAACATCTTTGCTGTTTCTCCCTTTATCGAGCCAGTTAGTTTGGATTTGGATAGTGCAAAGACAGTTCGGAATAAATATTTTTACTCGCGCGACATATTCTTAGACGCGTTTCGCTTAATATCAGATACAGTAGTACTCAGCAATTGCTTCGAGGTGGAACTTTACCTCTTGCTTTATAACACATTGACTAAATCTCTCGTTGAAGAGCTAAATTTACCCAATTCTGAAAGAGAGCATGAGTTAAGGCAGAAAGAAAATTATTAACTGCCGAATATCTATTGGTATGCATTGTACATGTCAATGGCTTTATGGTGCCGCATTCTTGCCAAGTTTTTTAGCCGTTCAATAAGCATGTCAGTGTTTTTGCTTACTCGAAATTGGAAACCGTTCATGTCGAATTCGACTTACACAACAACTACGCATGTCGAATTTGACTTACACGACAACGACGCTATCACGGACTATGCATCCAGCCCAGTCTACTCAAGCTTTTCCAATGGTTTTTTTTTTGGTACTGGGATCCACAAGTAGCCCTTGGTGCTCAGTCTCCAAAGGAAGGTTCTAAATTATACTTTCTACTCATGCATAGATCCCGGTGAGATCGCGCATGGAATTTGCTCATAGTATTAAGCCTAATTAGGATTATTTCCAAGCGCATATCTATTTTTTTAATTTACAACAAGACAACTGCTGCATATGGAATACAAACACCGGAAGATGAGGAACAGGTGGTCATTATTTGGAGGAACAACAGTCTAAGTGGTGTTCCCTATAGATCAAAACAGACATTTTATGACAACTTTCATAGCAATCAAAGGTTTATTAACAAAGCTTGGCTCTTCTGCTGCGCCTGAGACAGCGAGTTGCTATTCGCGGCGTGTTTCTCAACAATAAATGCACCTGCACAGAATTCGCAGATGTAGCTCTAGATGTATAGCTACATGCAGTGCGTTGCACTCTCGTCCTGTGTCGTCGCGAATATCAATGGCTGTAAAACTTATAAGAAGGTGTAAAAACCTCTTGCGTATGTTTTCTTTCAATAACCATGAGACCGTCTTTTATCAGCTATGTTCTTTTTGTGGCTTTGATTGAAGTTGTAGCTTCCATTGCCATTAATGGCTGTCGCTTCAAGAACGTTTTGAGGCCAGGTTTCGATGCTACTTTCTACAGATTCCCCCTTAAGAACCAAGAACCTAAAAAAGACCCCAAAAAATTCTTTCACTCTGGCTACAAACAATTGGGAGGCCTGTTTTCAAATGCCTCTGGACTCGTTGATGTCGAAGTTGATGGTGGTGTGGACAATGTGCCCACGACCGAAATGGGAATGATCTATGGCCATAATATAACCGCCTCCAACTTTACTGTTGAGCTTCTTGGTTACTTCAAGGCTGAAGAAACCGGTGATTATGTTGTTAGTTTGTCTGCTGATGATGGTTTTGGTGTTTATTTTGGCAGTGCTGGAAGCTGCTGTTCTAATACCCTGCAGAGTGTGGTTTATGATGCCGAGTTAACTTGTGTCAAAGGTAATTCCGCCGAGGGTACTTATGCCACCAGAAACATAACACTTTCAATGGAGAAAGATAATTTTTACCCCCTCAAGATTATTTATTTCAATCGCTTGACTCAATGGAAGTTTTACACCAAAATCGTTTTTCCTTCAGGAAAAACTACCAACCTTTTCGACATGGTGTACCAGATTTCTCCTAGCGATGCATATTGTGGAGAGATCACCACTACTATCACCGAGCTTACCAACAGTCAATATCCAACCCCAGGAACATACACTGCTACTGACTGTTCTGAGGTTGCGACTTGCACTGTCGCTATCGTTACTCCTGTCCACACCACTACCACTTTGACTGAGGTTACTAATAGCGAGTATCCGACTCCAGGTACATACACTCCATCAGACTGTTCTGACGTCGAAACCTGCACTGTCGC
>NKZD01002199.1:0-28474 GCA_002370635.1 Metschnikowia cerradonensis | reverse complement strand
TATAGTATAGTAGTGTAGTATATAGTATAGTAGTGTAGTATATAGTATAGTAGTGTAGTATATAGTATAGTAGTGTAGTATATAGTATATAGTGTAGTATATAGTATATAGTGTAGTATAGTAGTGTAGTATATAGTGTAGTATAGTAGTGTAGTATATAGTATAGTATATAGTATAGTAGTTTAGTATAGTAGTGTGGTATATACATTAATGCTAGAAGGTGCAACGTTTAATTCAGGTATGATGGAGTGGCAGACTATGGACTGGTGATTATGATGGACTGTCAATGGACTGTCAATGGAACGCACTGAACCATCACTGAACCATCACTGAACCTTCACTGAACCTTCACTGAACCTTCACTAGACTGTAATCCATGGTCTTGAAAGGACCACTAGATGTACCCGTTGAAAAGGTACACACGGAGTTGAATTATCAAAAATATCAGTAAAACGTATAATACCTTGATCCTAAGTGGGAGAATACACCATTCAACCATGTCATTAACGAGTCAGTGTCTTATACCATATATGAATTCACACAGGCTATTAACGACCGTATAGGGATAAATTTGCTTGTCCAGTCAATGGCCTGAATCCCTGTAGACTTGACGTTGTACACGTGACATTGTAGACTTGACGTTGTAGACTTGACGTTGTAGACTTGACGTTGTAGACTTGACGTTGTACACTTGAAGTATTATCCAGTCCGTATTGTCTTGTCTATATTGCCCATTCACTGTTCATTCACTGCCCGTTCACTGCCCATTCACTATTGGCCACTGGACTCACTGAGCTGTATTGTGACGAGTACTGGGTGTAGTTAGTATATGATTCTCATCCTTGTGCCCGAAACAACATCTTTAGAAAAACTCCCAGTCTTTGATGACAAACTAAGGACATACTAAGGACATACTAAGGACATACTAAGGACATACTAAGGACATACTAAGGACATACTAAGGACATACCAATGACTATAACTATAGACCCGTGTAAAAAGGGTACATACGGAGTTATATAATGTAAACAATCACTATCCTACATATTATTAGCTATTGTTCTCGTATTATTATACCAGACTTTACTTTATGTGATACCCTTTGTTCCCAATTACATACTACTGTACACTACTGTACACTACTGTACACTACTCTACACTACTCTACACTACTCTAAACTACTCTACACTACTCTACACTACTGTACACTAGTCTACACTACTCTACACTACTCTACACTACTCTACACTACTCTACACTACTCTACACTACTCTACACTAGTCTACACTACTCCTCTGGTCGACCAGTACAGGTTTCAACATCCACATAGATTGTTTACTACCCATGGTGGGTCTAACAGATTCTTTATTTTACTTTGGTAGTGTGTACTTAAACTATGTAGTATATAGTGTTGTATATAGTGTAGTAATAGTGTTGTACATGCTGTTGTACATACTGTTGTACATACTGTTGTAATAGTGTAGTAATAGTGTAGTACGATGAGGACAGTACCTATAGTATGACTCATCCACTGGATGTTACCCCATGGTTAATCATAGGATCTCCTACTTATGATATACTATCACTTACTCACCTTACTCATACACCCCAATCAGGACATATCACCTCTGATTCCATATCCATATACAGATACTATTTGTCACTCTCTCCTATACACACTAGTAGAGAGTGATAATATACTATGACGTATTATTTCACATCTGACTCCATGTAAATATGGTCACATGATACTATACCGTACCCCCACATGCCAACAATGACTATTTTCGGAATCCCACATATCCATTGATGTCCGATTGACGCCATATTGACGATCCCACATATCCATTGATGTTCCATTGACGATCCCGCATACCCATTGATGTCCCACATTATTTTATGTCCCACATACTCCACATTATCAAACACGTTCACCATAATGAACATTAAAAGTAAACAACCAATACTCCAGTACCCCAGTACATCTCCAGTACTCCAGTACTTCTGTACTTCTGTATATGAGATGTTCAGAACTCCAGTAGTACTGTATATGGGATTTTCAATTTGAAGTGGTTGGTGCATGAGAATTTCAGGGTTCCAGTGGTTCCGTGTATGAGATGTTCAGAATTCCAGTAATTCATATTTCACTAGATGAGTTTCCAATATGGGTGTTCAGAAATGTGGTTCTTTGTCGATCTTGTCTTGTATTGCATATACCTATGGTTCCATTATTAAGCACAATGCGTATTTCACCAGACACAATCGTTAACCATTAAATGAAAACAAATTGAAGATTCACTTTCGACTGTTTTTTTTTGGACTATTTTTTCGGACTATTTTTTCGGACAGTTTTTTTGGACAGTTTTTTTCGGACAGCCTTTTTGGACTGTTTTTTTTTGGACTATTTTTTTCGTCTAGATTGAATGCCAAATATTGATGTAACAGTTATGAGCCTTGTTCTAAAAATTATGAGCACAACTCAACAAACAAGGTTACGAGCCCGGTCCTGTCCAATAATAAAACTTATTCTAGACAATTCACTTTTTGACCAGCTTGAACGGTTAACGGTACCATTGTTGACTACGCTGGTAAATGCGAATCCGTTCATTGGACGTATAAAATGCAGGTATTATTGTTCCAGCTGCAGTCCTTCGGGACTATGCAGCCGGCCATTGTTTTCTGTACCATGCAGCTGCGCTCGTCTATTGTTCAACGAACGTTGCTGCGTGCTATTGTCTTGAGGTATTTGTTCCTCCTATTGTTGACTCCGCGCCATGTTCTAGAGCCTAGCCCTGTGTCATGTCATAGTCTCAGACACACCCAGACAGACAGACACAGCTTCTTTTTCCTCCGACATCTGAACCACACATATCTTCTAATAACTGACTCATTGACATCTTCTGACTTCCGACTCTCTGTCATATGACTCTTCTCATCTTCTGATTCTGAGCTGACTCTGACGCTGACTCCGACTTCTTCTCTAGACATCCGTCACACAGCCCTTGGAGGCGTCGTTAACCAACTTGTAGAACTTAAACAATGTTCCTCTCTTGTACCTTGGCTCTGGGGCAACCCATTTCTTTCTTCTCTCAGCCATGGTCTCTTCATCCACCAACAAATCGATCTTATTATTTTCCGTGTCAATGACAATCTCGTCTCCATCGTTAACCAATGCAATTGGGCCTCCCACGGCAGCCTCTGGCACCACGTGGCCAATCAAGAATCCGTGAGATCCTCCAGAGAAACGCCCATCGGTGATCATGGCCACGTCCTGGCCCAATCCGTATCCCATCAAGGCGGACGATGGCTTCAACATCTCTGGCATACCTGGGCCTCCCTTTGGTCCCTCGTATCTGATGATACACACAGTCTTCTCGCCCTTCTTGATCTCTCCGGCTTCCAAAGCAGTGATGAATGCATCTTCACGGTCAAACACCCGGGCCTTACCTTTGAAGTAGGTTCCCTCCTTTCCGGTAATCTTGGCCACACACGATCCTGGAGCCAAAGATCCCTTCAAGATTTGCAAATGTCCATTGGGCTTCAATGGGTTGCTGATGGGTCTGACGATATCTTGGCCTTCTGGCAAGCCTGGGAGCTTACTCAAGTTCTCCTTGATCGTCTTACCGGTGACGGTGTATTGGTCTCCGTCAATCATGCCCTCTGCAAGCAACATCTTCATGACAGCTGGGGTTCCACCGGCGTATTGCAAGTCGGCCATCACGTACTTACCAGAAGGCTTGAAGTCGGCCAAAAGAGGCGTGTTGTCGGAAATTCTTTGGAAATCATCCACAGTGATTTCAATGCCCACGGAAGATGCAATGGCAATGATGTGCAACACAGCATTGGTGGATCCTCCGGTAGCAATAATGTAGGTGATGGCGTTTTCAAACGACTTCTTGGTCATGATCTCCTTGGGCTTCAAGTCCAACTTCAACAAGTTCTTGATTGCCTCTCCGACAGAGGCACACTCCGCAGCCTTTTCCTTGGACACAGCTGGAGCAGACGAAGAGTAAGGCAAAGTCATTCCCATCACCTCTGCTGCTGAAGCCATGGTGTTGGCAGTGTACATACCACCACAAGCACCAGGTCCAGGACAAGCGTTTCTGACCACGTCCAAACGCTGTTCATTGGATATCTTCTTGGATAAGAATTGACCGTAAGACTGGAACGCGTTGATAAGGTCAATTTTCTCAGGGATTTCTGCAGAAGTTCCACAACTAGGGGATCCAGGAAGAATGGTACCTCCGTACACCATGAGCGAAGGTCTGTTGTGTCTACCCATGGCCATAAGTACACCAGGCATGTTCTTGTCACAGGAAGGAATGGCCACGGAACCATCGTACATCTGGGCCATGATCATGGTCTCGAAAGAGTCGGCAATAATTTCTCTCGATTGCAATGAGTACTTCATTCCCTCAGTTCCGTTGGTGATACCATCAGAAACACCAATGGAATTGAATTGCATACCCTTCAAACCGGCCTTGTTCACGGATTCCGTACAGGCATTATTCAAATCCATCAAGTGAATATTGCAAGGGTTTCCGGTCCACCACACAGATCCAACACCGACCTGAGCCTTGGAAAAGTCCTCATCGGTAAATCCCGTAGCGTAGAGCATGGCCTGCGATGCTCCCTGTGACATGTCTTGTGTGACAATGGAGGAATATTTGTTCAAGTTCTTCTGAAACGAACATGCCGTGCTTGAAAAAGCCCGGGCCCCGTATTTGGTCAACTTCATTGTGTTTCGAGGGGAATAGGTTTTTTTCGGCCGTGTTGCGCCGGCTTTCTCTTTATCTTTTTTCACCTCGCGCGTCAGGTGACTCATTTTGTTGTCAGGCCAATCACAGCCTGCTCATTAATATACCTGCGAAAAGAACCCCTCCTCCACGAAAGCACGGATGCATATGTGGGGTCCATATCAGATGCGAAAGATAAGCTTTACATTGTATCGGAGTCAACCGCACATCCCCATGTCACGTGCCCGGTCAAACCCCTCAATATTATCTGGCTGTAAATCACCCCTAAATAATAATGCTGTAAATCCCCACTCAAATATTTCGGCTGTAAATCCCCACTCAAAAATAGTGGGCTGTTTTTTCCCCTCTTAAACATTTTGGCTGTAAATTCATTGACACTCGGACCTGTGACCCAAAGTTGTTCTTTCTTTTCACTGTTTAATTGTTGGGATAATCAATACCCGAAATTATCTTTGCGTCTGAGTCTTGAAGTGTTGAAGGCCCCTGATTTCACTATTAGTATGAGTGCACGTGAAGAAGTCTCAAATTTCAGGTCAACTCAAAATTAGGAAGGGGAGGCCGGCTTTTTATAGGCTCCATTTCGGCGTTAAATGTTGAACTCGCCACCTCCTTGTGTACGACTTTGCGCTCTCATTTCATCGGTTCATTGCAGCACGACATGCATATGCAATGATGGGGAGGCGGATTGCGGATGCAAACTGGTGCATGACCTCGCATGTATGTGTATAAAAGGACGCCTTTCCCCCTGCTTTACCAAGGCCGTATTTTTTTTGAAAGACCTGCATTAAGTTTTTTGTGCTTGGCACGTGCGCTCACTTTTCTTTCAATGTACGGTTGGTTCTAGAATGGCCCCAAATCCTCATACCCAACACAAGATCTACAAGTGCCCCTTTCTTCTTAAGATCATGTGATCCTCATCACGGGTCTTCTCGGAAGTTAGTGGTTGACTAGGGGATTGATTGTGGCTGCGAAATGCTGCAAATACCGCACGGAAAAAAGTGGAAGTGTACGGGTTTCAGTGGGCCACTTGAGAAACGCGGTGCAAACGGCTGAACACCTTTCTCTACTCCAACTCACATCATGAAACCCAAAGTGCTCTTCATCGGCGACCTCAACGAAAACCTTCCTGAATACAAGGCGTTTGTCCAGAAGTACGAGTGCATCAAGTACACCTTGCCTTCCACCAAAGAAGAGGTGGTGCACGACTTCCAAACGAAATACCATGACGTGGACGCCATTTACGGCGCATGGTTGGGTTTTGTATTGGTTGGCGGATTCCGGGACGAACTTGTGGCCAGTGCAGGCGACAAACTCAAGATTGTGGCCATTTGTTCAGTCGGTCATGACTCTTACGATGGTAAAGCCATGGCCAAGCGTGGAATTGCTTTGACCAATGTGCCGTCCACAGGTGCTGCAGGCCCAGTTGCCGATTTGGTGCTCTTCAACACTTTGGCTGCTTTCAGAAACTTTGGTATTTCCATCGGTAACATGAAACTCTCCAAAAACCATACCGTGAATATACGGGCTGAATTACAGGATGCTCCATTTGACACGGTCCAAGGAAAAGCAATTTTGGACCAGAATCCAGCCCGAAACTACTCCTTTGGTGAAGTAGTTGCAGGTCGAGGGTGTCTCAACCCAAGTGGGCACGATGTGGTGATTGTGGGGTTCGGCAACATTGGCCGGACAATTGGTGCCCGGTTGAGTGCTATTGGCATGAACATCCACTATGTCAAACGCACTCCCTTGAGTGCTGAGGAAAAGCAGAAATTGGGTTACGAGGCCACCTACCACTCCAACATTGCAGAAACGTGTGCTTTTGCTGACTTGGTGGTGGTGTCGTGTCCTTTGACCAATGAAACCCGCCACCTCATCGATTCCGAGCTCATTAACAAGTTCCACAAGCCCATCCGTATCATCAATATCGGCAGAGGGCCAATCATTGACGAGCAAGCATTGGTGGATGGATTGAATTCAGGCAAAGTGATGTTTGCAGGATTGGATGTGTTTGAACAGGAGCCCAAGATTCACGAGGGATTGTTCAACCGCCAGGACGTGATCTTGACCCCACACATTGGGGCATCAACGGTGGAAAACTTCGACTACACGGCAGTAAGGGCTATGGAGAACATCGAGGCCGTGTTACTGGGTGCAGAACCTTTCACCAGGGTGAACTAGGCCTGTCCAGGTGTTTTGGCTCAAAATTGTTGTCCGCCAAGGTGGTGAAAATGCATACAGTGGTATGAAAATAAGGCAGTATACAAGTGGTTTCAAAAAGGTGACGTCAAAAGGGTGTATCAAAGAAGATGCCGGGAAAATAATAACAGCATGTTTTAGACAGGAATGATTGGCCAGGCCTAACGGTCTCAATCGTTTAGTTTGAAGTGAGTGGCCAAGGCCACCTGAACTAGTGATATTCACGGTATAACCGTCAATGACCAAAGTCCAGTGACCAGCGAAGTCACCAGGGAAAAAACAATAAAGGGTACGAGTGGAAGGTACGAGTAAACTACTAGTGAAAGATCCTAGTGAAATAACCAGTGAAGAGCACAAGCGAAAGTGACCAGTGAAAGGTGTTAGTATGCAGTCAATGTGGCAGTAATTGTACTAGTGACCGTGGCCGGACTTCGGTATTCGATATGAACTAGTGGTTGTTGAGCTGCTGTTGAGCAGTGGATTAGTGAATTACACTATAATAGTGGTTACTTCCGGTGACTTTCAACAGTGGCTATTCCAAAGTTGTGCCCCAGTGACTAGGGTGATGTTCATTCACTACCAACTGACAGTGATCAATGAAAGTGATGATACAGAGACTTTTTCCGTGATCATTAACTATTGACTACTCTCAGTTGCCAGTGACTACTAACTACTTACTGAAAAGTGGCCAGTGGCCATGCCAGTGACAGTACCAGTGACAGTACAGTACAGTACCAGTGACAGTACCAGTGACAGTACAGTACCAGTGACAGTACCAGTGATTACTGTCTTGACCGCTGTCTTGACCGCTGTCTGACCACTGTTTTGACTACTGACTTTCCCTCTGTCTTTCCCAATGCAAGTGTTTCATTGATCAATTATTGACCACTGACCACTCACTGAGCTCACCACTAGCTATACTTTGACCAGCTTCCAGACTACCCAAAACATATTTTTCGAATGAACTTCTCACCTACCTCTATATAGTGCCCAAGTGTATATAGAACATAATCAGAGCAGAGCCAGAGCCACTCGTAGTACGAGTGTCAGTAGCAGGCCGTAGAAGGCCGTGGCAGGCAGTAACCAATGCTGGTGTACGGAGGTCGCGCGCGGGGCCGGAGCAAGGTGAAGTTCGCTCTCCTCTCGCTCCCCATTTCTCCCGTCACCGTCATGGCTTCCCTATACAAAGGCGTCTACTCAGCCATCTACGACTACGACGCCACCACGCCTGAGGAGCTCTCCGTAGCCGCAGGCGACTTGCTCTACATCTTGGAAATCTCCAACGTGGACGACTGGTGGACCGTCAAAAAGAGGGCTTTACCTATAGCTGGACAAGACGTCGACGAGCCCGTGGGCTTGGTGCCGTCGAATTACATTGAACAGGCCCCCGTGGTGGCCACGTGCACGACCCTCTATGATTACGACAAGCAGACGGAGGAGGAGCTCTCGTTTAAGGAGGGGGAAGTATTTGATATTTATGATACGGCTGATCCTGATTGGCTATTGGCTGGCAATGGAACGGCGTACGGGTTTTTGCCGTCCAATTATGTGACCTTAAGTCAGGGACTGGCCCAAGGTGTAACCCAAGGTCTGGGGCAACCACAGCACCAGGCTCAGAACCAGGCTCAGATCGGGGCTCAGACCGGAGCTCAGATGCAGACCCAGGGACAACCACAGACCTGGGGACAGAACCAGACACAAGAGTTTGGCCTGGGCGAGTCTTTGAATGTGCCTGCTTCAGGAAGTGGGGCCACTCATAACCAGTTCCGAAATAGGGCTGCTTCCACACAGGAACGGAGTGGGGGAACGGAACGTGGTGGGGAAAGGAGTGATCTCTATGATTTGAATGGAGACAAAATGGAAGCGAGCGATGGAAATGGAAATTCGGGCGTGGAAAGTGAAGATGAAGCACCTCCGCCAATGCCCACGCGGCCGGGCTCAAAACCAGTCTCTACGGTTGGGCCGACCCAGGGCTCAAAACATGGGCCGCTGAAATTTGGCTCGGAGCAAGAAGAGGATCTCGGTTCTTCCTCAATGGGTGCTGGTGACAATCCTTCGCCACAGCATGGTTTTGATGGTGAGTATTTCCGGTGGTATATTGACGAGGTGGATGGACGCAAGAAGAGACCCGTGGTTTTGGCCATTGGAAACGGGCTCATCATCCTCAAGCCCAACTCGTCCAACCCCAAGAAACTCTCGTTGAAGTCAGCCTCGTCTCTCGATAACAACTGGCGCATCCGGGATTTGGTCAACTATAACCAGGAGAAAAAACACGTTTTCTTCGACTTCAAGAATCCCCAGGCGTCCATTGAGTTGCATGGAGGCACCAAGGACGTGGCCGAGGCCATTATTGCCGTTTTGGGCGACTTGAAGGGTGCAGAGGAAGCACGTGGATTGAAAGAAGTGGCTAGAGCAGCCCTGACCAAAACCTCAGAGTCCAATAAGCGTGTGGGTGTGTTGCTTTTCGATTTCAAGGCCCAGTCCAACGATGAGTTGCTGTGCAAAGAAGGCGATGAGGTGTACGTTGTGGACCTGAAGAAATCCAAGGAATGGTGGCTCTGTGAACGGGTTTCGGATGGCCGACAAGGTGTGATTCCTTCCACGTATATCGAGATCATTGCTACTACCAATTTGGACAAATTAACGGACGGAGTTCAGCGCAGAAAGTCCAAAAAAGCATCTCCTCTGAAGGGAAGAGTGGTTGAAACTGCCAAAACCCCCAAGTTTCGGGACAGAGACGACCGGGACAGGATTCGTGAGTCGGACCGCAAAAAACGGGTCGAACCCTCGGCCAAAGCCGAGCTGAATATGCCCAATTTCCACCGCATTCGTACATGGATCGACAGTTCCGGATCGTTCAAGGTCGAGGCCGAGTTCTTGGGCTTCAAAGAGGGCAAGGTGCATTTGCACAAGACCAACGGAGTCAAGATCGCTGTGCAGGCCACCAAACTCTCGATAGAGGACTTGGAGTACGTCGAGAAGGTGGCCGATGTACTGCTTGACAAGTACAAGGAGGAGTTGGCCAAGCAGCTGGTCAAGAGGGAGCGGGCCCGGGCCGCCAAGAGTCCCACCAAATCAGCCACAGCTGTTATCAATGACGTGGCTCCACCAAAACCGGATCGGGCCAAAGCCACTCCAATTCCGCAATCCGAGCCCGACTATGACTGGTTCGATTTCTTCCTTTCTTGTGGCGTGGACATTGGAAACTGCCAGCGGTACTCGGTCAACTTCAGCAAGGAGCAGATGGATGAAACCATTTTGGAGGACATCACTCCTTCTCTTTTAAGGTCTTTGGGATTGAGAGAGGGGGATATCTTGCGTGTGATGAAGCATTTGGACCACAAGTTTCACCGAGAAAAATCCGTGCCTTCTGAAACACCCACCGGGGGTCTTTTCACAGAACCAACGGGTGCATTGAAAAACAACAGCACCACGGAATTGTCCAAGGTCACAGCCAACGCGTTGCCAGTTCCAGTCAAGGAAGCACCCAAAAATGAAGACGATGCATGGGCCATCAAGCCTGCACTGAGAAGCAACGAAGCACCCAAACCCCAATTTACCGGCTCTTTGCAGGATCTTGTGGATATTCAGCCTTTAGATGGAAAGTCCCAAAGTGTGGTGACTGCTCCTGCAGCTGAACCTTTGACTCCCGTGAAGACCCAAAGCCTGGCTCCTCAGCAGCAAATGTCCATGAGTCAGCTGAAGGAGAAAGAATTGCCTGAGATCAAGCCTGCACAAACGGGCTTGACTGCTACCAGAACAGGTGGCTTGGTTCCTGTACCCACGGGAGGCTTGATTCCTGTACAGCCCACGGGATTCATTCCTATTCCGGCACAACCCACAGGATTCATTCCTATTCAGGCCACATCAGGGCTTATGCCGCAACCCACATTTGGCATCGTGCAGCTTCAACCAGGTATAACCACGTTTCCAATGCCGCAAACCACTTTCAATCAACCCCAATTGAACCAAACAGGACAGACCTCGTTCAATACAGGACAGACAGGACAAACTTCCTTCAACCAAGCATCCTCGTTCAATCAGCCGCAAACTTCCTTCACTCTGCAGCCCACTGCATCATATGTTCCTTTGCAGCCCACTGCATCATTTGTTCCTCTCCAGCCAGGAACAACGGCAACCATGCCTCAAACTTCTTTCGGACAAGCTGGACAAATGACAGGACAGTTTGGACAGACAGGACAGATGACGGGACAAAGAACTGGCGGGCAGAGTACAGATATCTTTGGACAGATGACAGGACAAAGAACTGGAGGAATTGCCAATGCGTTTGTTCCTCAATCATCCTTCGGAAAGCAAATCACAGGTGGTTTCATGGCTTCAAACCAAACCGGCGGAGCCCAACCTTACCAGACCACTTTTGGACAATCCCAGAATGGAATGTCTCAGTCCTTTGGACAGACTCATCAAACTTCCTTTGGCCAGGCTACCGGAGGATTTGGCCAGGCTACTGGAGGATTTGGTCAAACTGGAGCCCAGAACTTTAATTCTGGAGTAATGCCTCAGACGTCGTTTGGTGCTCAAGCTACGGGTGGATACGCCAACCCAGCGCAGTACAACCAGGACATGAACCAGATGAATAATATGTTCCAGAACACATCCATCCAACCTCCCATTGGACAAGCTTCTTTTGGTCAAGCTCCTATGGGCCAGACCTCTTTTGGGCAACCTCCTATTGGACAGACTTCTTTTGGGCAACCTCCTATTGGACAGGCTTCCTTTGGGCAACAGCAATTTGAAGGGTTTGGTAACCAGCCTTTAGTTTCTCAACCTACGGGTCTAGGCTTTGGAAATAGCCCTGCCTTGCAAAACCAGCCAACGGGTAAAAGGGCCAATTTGCAGGCTGCAACTGCAGACAATCCTTTCGGATTCTGATCCTTTTCCTTCATCATTACCAATCCCATTTTCCATTCCCCTTTTGTCATTCACCATTTCCCATTTCCTAATTGCCATCCACCATTTACCATTGACCATTGACCATTGACCATTGACCATTGACCATTGACCATTGACCATTTACTGTTGTCTGCTGCCTGTTGCCTGTCGTCTGTTGCCTGTTGCCTGGTGTCTGTTGTCACTGTTTCATTGCGTCATGTGCAGAACATACCATAAAGATTTATTACTCTGATCCTGCAGCTTCTGATCATAATGATATTGATGTTGTTGACTTGTTGACTTGTTGCTGTTGCTGTTGTTGCTGTTGCTGCTGTTGATGCTGTTGTTGATGCTGAATCTGGTCGTAAGGCTGCGCGACTGGGTGTTTCAGATCTGACACGCGCGGTGCGTTTTGCAGCCATGCAACGTAATAAATCCCGCAACCGCAAGCGGCGGCCAAAACTATATAAACTCGCATTCCCTCCTATAAATACGCCTCCACAATTTTTTGGCTACCGCTGAGCTTACTAGAATAAGATTAATAAAATTCCAAGATTTGATAAAGTTAAGGAGTTTCGAGATTTGAATAGACTGATTGTTTTGATATTTGATTAGGCTAAAATAAGATATACTGAAAAAGGCTTACTATAAGTGAATTTATTAGGCCAGAACAAAAGTTAAAGGCCACAAATTGGTGTTTAAGATTGTTTAAGTGTCACGTTTCACTGAGTAACGAGTTCTTAGAGTTAAGAGTTCTACCACATTACGAACCAATTGAGCCACAGTTTACTGAATAAGAGGTTCTTAAGAGTCAAGCTTTTACTATAGTCAGTTACTCGAACTGAAGTTTATTTGGATTCCAGAAATTTCAGAAAAGAGCCATGAGTTACCCAGAGACCCAGCTGCGGTTCGGCAATCTCCTTGACTTTCTATGCCAATACAAAGGCCGGCTTCTCAACGACCCGTACCGGGGAAATTTGGAAACCATCAGGGTCTTTTACCGGCTTGAGTATCCCGAAAAAGCCGATTCCAGAGCTGATACCCTCAAACAGTTCTGCAAGTTTCTCGATGAATTCAACCAGGTCTCGGCCAATGCGCTTGAGTTTAGCACTGATGGCATCAGACGGCTCACGTGGATCAAGAAGGCTAATCTTGAGCATTTGCAAAGACGCCTTGCGGATCCTGGACCCCCTGGAAAAGTCACGAATATTCAGGTCAAATATTCCAGTCCCAGTTTGAAGGAGCCCATGCAGGCTGTGTTAATGGGCATGTTAAACTCGGAACTCTACACTACATCCATTGTGAAGATGGAAGGCGAAGACGGGTTTGATTTTGATCTTGACAGACTCAATGATATGATCAGCAAGCCCACGGCAATGGAAAAGCTTGGGGTACAGCGGGCCAAACTCCAGTCCACGCAAAAGGCATTTTTCGAGGTGTGTGAGTGTGCCACTCATAACCAAACACTAGCCAAGTTATGTTTGAGTGCCAAAACCCTTGGCCAAGGGTCCAACGAGCTTCCTCCAAACTCCAAGATCCACAAGGTTATTGCATCGTGCAAGTCGCTCATCAACAAGGAGATTTTGGCGTGCGTCAAAACAAAGATTCATTTCTTGCCCCTTTTGACCTCTCACACTGACCAGTACCTTGGCAACTGCTCATACTTGGACACGTGCCACAAGCTTAAAAATTGCAGGTACTTACACTTCTACACGCTCAACCCATCGCAGGCTGCAGCACCAGACGAGTCCAAGCCGTTGCTAGCTTTGGACTATACGGTTGGCGAATGCTATGATACCATTTCCAAGAAGCAGCTTCCTCCGCAATGGATTAACTGTGATGTGCGTTACCTTCCCTTCAATATCCTCGGCAAGTTTGCAGCCATCATCTCGGACCCGGCCTGGGATATCCACATGTCTTTGCCATACGGCACGTGCAAAGACTCCGAACTTCTCTCTCTTCCTATGAGAGAGCTTCAGGACGAAGGCATATTGATGCTTTGGGTGACCGGACGGTCCATTGAAATAGGGCGCAAGGCGTTGGCACAATGGGGGTACACGATCTCGGATGAAATGATCTGGATCAAGTTGAACCAGTTACGCCGGACCATAGTCACGGGCCGCACGGGGCACTGGTTCAACCACTCCAAAGAGCATTTGATCGTGGGGGTCAAGGGCAACCCGATCTGGCTTAACAAGAAGATCGACATCGACTTCATTGTTAGTGGAACACGTGAGACCCTGCGTAAGCCAGACGAGCTCTATGGCATCGTGGAGAGATTGGTGGGGAAGGATGCCCGGAAACTCGAGATTTTTGGGCGGGACAACAATATCCGGCCAGGGTGGCTCACTATTGGGAACCAGGTCACGGGCACGTCCCTTTATGAGGAAGAGGTGTTGCAGAACTACAACAAGTACCAAGCGCAAAAGAGCCGGAGATAGTGATTAAAGTTGAAGAGCTGTGGTTATGTTGTTTGTATGATCGTGTTTGTTCCCGTTCCTTTCGTTATGCTTTCGTGCTCGTGTTTGTTTCTGTTTCTCTCGTTATGCTTTCGTGCTCGTGTTCGTTTCTGTTCCTTTCGTTATGCTTTTGTGTTTGCTGTTTGTATTCTTCATCCTCTTCCTATTTATGCTTTTCCTGCTGCACCATCTTCAAGCGGGCCTTGCCAGCCTTGTTATCCATGTCGGTCTTGATGTCAAGCTTATAGCCTAACCAGAAGGCGATTTCAAACACCACAAAAAACGGAGCCAACACCAATGCCTGGAGCAAGTTGTCGAACAACGCAGGAGCCCTCTTCTCGTGCACCGCATGGCCATAGAACTGCGCCAACCAGCAACTCACATGGATGCCAGCAGCTATCTGCACATACTGCGAAGGAGACAAGCCAGACGACACGGCCAACGACTTATAGAAGTTACGTTGCACGTGGGCATAGCCAGCCAAAAACACCCACGTCGGAAGCCCCAACTGCCAGTCCAACATCACGTAATAAAGCCCATACACCCATGCGGCAATGGTCCCAACGGTGGCCCGAGGGTAGCTCTCGCTTACCACAGTTCCAATGGTCATACTGATGGCAGAGAGCAAGATCATGGGAATACACACCAAGTGAATGGCCACGTTGGTATGGTTCATGTGGTACTTGCGGTAGAACACAAGGTGGCTTCTAAGATCCAACACTCCCGGCATATCGACAGTGAATTTGGGGTTATTGGATGGGAAAGGAAGGTTATTGTTTAATGATTGGTCAAGACTGATTGGTTAAGACTGATGGTCAATTATTGGTAAATAATTGATTGTTGGTGATTGGTCAAGATGAATACCAGGATAATAATGATTGGTCGATTTTATGATTGGTCAATGATTATGAATTTTGTATTGATATTTTCTTGGTCAACGATAATGATTTTGGATCGATATTTCCTGGTCAATGGAGATCTAATGGGATTGATATTTTCTTGGTTAACGGTGATCTAGTGGGGGATTGAATGGGGATTGAATGGTCGCTGTACTTTGCTCTGGATTGCGGAGAAGTTGGATGCAGGCTGGAAGGTATAAGGGAGCGACCGCATGAGAATCACCCCACCGAAAAACAGTGAAAAAAAAAGCAATTGGTTCATTAAATTGATTGGTTATTGAGTTGTTTTGTTAATTGAGTTGTTGGTCATTGAATTTGGTTTATTGGGTTTGGTTTGTTGGGTTTGGTTTATTGGGTTTGGTTTATGGGAAGAATTGGGCTCATTAAGTTTGTTGATCACGTGACTGGATTGTGGGGAAAGTTCCTAGGTACTTCCTCTTTCGGCATTATTCCAGTATTTCCGGCTTCAATCTGTGCTTAATCTGGAAATTGGTTTAGAAGGGTCGGTTCAATTCCAGAATCCTCAATTCTTACTCATACCAGTGAACCCACTACACATATGATGGGCCACCTATAGTGGGGTAACTCATGGTATGGTGTGGTCGAATTATGGCAGTATGATGATATGACCAGGGAAACAGACTATACTGTTCTGCCACTGTGCTACTCTGCTGCTCTGATGCTTTGATATTTACTGGAGTCTAAATTGGTCACCAAGGAACATTACAATCAGGTCAGCTGGGGACTCTACTCTGACAACTCCATCATCACCCTTCACTGTCAATTCTGGACTGTGGCCTGGACTAGTGTAGTCTGGGATGGTGTGGTCCATAACTTCCTTGTTATCTATTGACCACCATATCATGACTATCATCCAGAGATTAGATGTTTCATAAGAGTACTCTACTCATTGTAGTAGGATGTACTGGTCTAAAGTGGTATAGAGGGTGACGAGTTAGAAGTGTTTTATGAATCCAATTGGGAGTTGGTTAAATTGACATGTGGGGATCTAATCATAGGGAGATTCCCTCGATATTACCACTGAAAACATAAAATTCAGCATATCTATAGTCGTGGCCACTTCCTCATTGATTCCTGTATTAAGCAACCCTGAGATTGATACAGCCCTGAGATTGATACAGCCCTGAGATCAATACAGCCCTGAGATTGATGATTTATAGTGGTACTGTTTGTTTGATGATTGGATGTCTTCTGTATAGGTTAGTGGAGGTGTGGAGGTATGGAGATGTGGAGGTATAGAGGTGGAGGTGGAGGTGGAGGTGGAGATGTCAAGTGCGACTGGAAGCTGGGACCCAGGGCTCATGTGCATGCCCAAATGTAGAGAAGCTTTGAAGTGTATGGGTTCATGTTTCGTAATTTTTATTTCCTTTTAGCCAATATTTAGCTTAAGAATAAGTCCCCTTCTTTCTTTTGATTATCTATTTGAAATTTTGTTTTCCATGATGTGTGTTTTTTTCTGTGGTTTCATTTGTCTATTTTGAGGTATACTCATGAATTACTGTGAACAGTGCGAACCATTTATTTACAGTATCCGCACCAACGTTATCATTCCACCATCAAACTACGATTTTCAATTACTACTTAAAACTACAGTATACCATACTACCCCATACTACCAGCTATACCACTCACTTTTATTGCCACCACCATTATTAACTACTACTACTACTACTACTACTACTACTACTACTACTACTACTACTACTACTACTACTACTACCACTACTACCACCACTACTACTACTGTTGAACTTGGGGGATCAATACACCGACGTGTACTGAATGTTCATGTGACTGCATGCAGATGAAATAATGATGGGTATTGTTAAAGAGATGAGGAGGAAAAGATAGGGCAGACGGTCGTCAAGTTCTCGTCTAGGTCTCTTTTAGCGCACGTCTAACTCTGGTCATTATATTGGTGAAGACAATCTCGGTAAGAGTTTTGGTGATTAAAGATGGGTGTTCTGAAACAACAACCACTAAGCTAAGCTTAAGCCATTCACATGGATAGAGGTTAAAATCAGCCAAANGCTAAGCTTAAGCCATTCACATGGATAGAGGTTAAAATCAGCCAAAAAAAACTGGGCATAGTAATTTATATGGGCCTCATAAACATTAATATTTGGATTTTTCGAACTGGTGAAGTCACCCCACACTATGGAATTCAGCGAGAGTAACTTGAAGAGCCTGGTTTTGTATAACGGCAGAAAGAACAGAATCTTCAACACAGTTCGATAACCAACATTGTAGCCATAGGCCTGCGAGCCTTTTACAAAATGCAATGGAAGAAATGTATTTCAGTACCTGTTCCTTTGCTGCGGAATAGACTCTTCTACCTCCAAGTCAGAGGGGTCTTCTTCAGGGTCCAGGCGACCAGCTTTCTTTTTAAAGGACTCACAGTCTACAGTCTACACAGTCTACAGTCTACACAGTCTACAGTCTACACAGTCTACACAGTCCACAATATCTACTACAGTATACCATAGTCTACACAGTCTACTATATTTCTAGTCTATTTCCAATCAAATATAATTCTAATTTATTCCACATCTCTTCTAATCTATTTCTACTCGATTTCTAGTATTCAGTATCGCTCTAGTCTCCTCATATTATATCTCTACTTCTACTCTTCCACCCTCTTACTCTCTTCTAGTATATATAACCTACTTTAAAATCACTATAATACCCCTCTTGAGACTATGTATTTATGGGACTGACTCATGAATCTGACTTTAAGACTAACTTATGAGACTGACTCTATGTCTAACAACCAATAAGTTACACTAGACTGTTATCCTTGGCTATTGAAGAGACCACCTGATGTACCCGTGAACAGGTAGTAATATCCATACACCTACTCGATTTAAATACATAATTTATTGATTGGGTATTATATACCACAACAATTAGTATTGCGATGTATGACTTACCGTCGAATAAACTGGAACGGTGGTCAATGGTGTCCCAGAACACTCATAATATGGAATATATAAAGAGCGGACGAAGACATTTTTAGGAGACATCTTTGAAACTGCTATGTTGAGATACAAGGATCTCCGAGTGTATATTAGATTCAGATAAAATACGAGTGATTGAGAAGATTACTGAAGTTTCACAATCGACAGAGTTGTTGGAAAAAACACGTGGTAACTGTTCCAGTTTATGCGAGTGTGTACTGTAACGCTTAACAATATAAACAGCAGGTACGGGCTCGGACTCTTCAATGTAAAAGGACCCAACCTTGTCAACGAGACTTGAGCAATTAATATTGCCTAGTATCATAGCCAAGCCTAGTACCATAGCCAAGCCTAGTACCATAGCCAAGCCTAGTATCATAGCCAAGCCTAGTACCATAGCCAAGCCTAGTACCATAGCCAACCCTATTAGCAAACTCGGGCAGGAAAGCAGTACATGGAAGCAACATCCAAGGTCATGACCTTATGGAGAAACTCTTTTGGAATTATATAGCGGAATTCCAAGCTCAACCAAAAACCAGTTCCATCCTCCATCCTCATGGGTACCAGTGTCTTTTGTTTCTTATGGTTCAGAAGCCATCTCTCTTCATAAAACTGACGACCCCCGATTCCCAAATCTTAAGAGTGTTAAATTCTTATTAGCACGTTTGATACCTGATTGTTACTATAATCATTGATGACTCCTCAAAGAGAGGAATCTAAAGTCTTTCAACCATTTACCACACCGAATCGCGCTGAATGCAGGAGGTAGATCCAATTTCTACTGTTCTGAGAATCCATGATCCGAAGCCTTTCGCAATTCGTCGCACACAATTTCTCATACAATTTCTCACAAACAATTCGTTACAGTGTTTTTCAAAACTATTCAAACTAGCGTCGCAAAATGTTTCGAACCACACTAACAAAATTAAACAAACCAATAATTCAAAAAGTTTCATACTCCTTCGCATAGTCTTTCAAACCAAAAGGCGTAATGTTTCACACCAACTTGTATTAGAATCCAATAATCTGAAATCTTAAATCTTAAATCTTAAATCTTAAATCTTAAATCTGAAATCTGAAATCTTAAATCTTAAATATGGACAATTGCCTCATATGGTACTACATTTGGGACAAAAGTCTTGCAGTATTAATCAAGGGTGAAAAATGGACGGAACTGAACTGAACTGAACTGGTTTCCTTGTTATCCTGTATACAACAACTTGTTATGGCTTATGTGTATTTGTTTGTTTAATTTTGCTAGTGTGGTTTGAATCTGTTGGAACGCGCGACATGTGACTGATGAACCTTAGGGGTGTACGGGTTTATCTGTGCGAGTACTGCATGTTCATGCCAAGCAATACAGATGAAACAGTGTTGGGTATTGGTGAAGAAGAGACAAAGGTAGAGCAAAGGCTCTATGGGGTTTCGTCTAGATCTTGTCTAGCTCTCGTCTAATTCTGGGCATTGCCTTTCAGAAGAAAATGTAGATGAGAGAAATTGACGAAGGAGAGAGACCATTTGGAAGTTCCCAGGACTAACTATATAAAGCAAGGATCCTGCTCAGTGTTGAGTGGTATCAAAAAAGAAGACGGAAATCACGAATTCACTACTTTACATAGCAATGGAGTTATAAGACAGATGACAGAACTGCTTACTCAAGTCACTCAAGTCACTCAATTAAGAGAATTCTTGCAGTCCAACTATATAACGGTTCCTGTATACGAATTGGTATATGCTAACGTTCAACAGAATCGTTTTGCCTCGGTGGTTTGAATAGTTTTAAAAAACACTGTACACACAATTTCTCACACAATTTCTCACACTTTATATGTATTTCTACACTCACTACACAATTAATTATTATTCAGACCACAATTCACACCCCAATTTCATTAAACCAAAATTCCCATAACACAATTATTACACCAAATTATCATACCAAAAATACTTTTCTCTGTCAAAATTATTTCTCTTTGTCAAAATTATTTCTTTGTCAAAATTATTCCTCTTCTCTCTCTTCTCTCCTCTCTATCTTCTCTTTCTCCCTTTGCATAATATAACCTCCGACGACAAGACTCTGTATACCACACGGAGACAATGTTAGGTGAGACGGTAATATGCCATCAGTAAATGTACTTGAATACAATTACCATAAAGCAAGCCCCCTAAGAAGTGGTACTTAGTGGTACTTAGTGGTACGTAGTGGTACTTAGTGGTACTTGAAGTAAGGGACTAGAAAACATCATCACTTCTTGCAAGGAGACTAGGATGAAATTTGTAGTCGCTACTACTGCCCCACTCCACCTTTCACTACTCCATCATACTTCCGGCGAAACCACTGGCACCAAAATTAGTAGTAGTCAGTGGTCAGTATTCAGTAGTCAGTAGTCAGTAGAGTAGAGTGGAGTAGAGTAGAGTGGAGTAGAGTAGAGTAGAGTGGAGTAGAGTGGAGTAGTACTAGCTTAATGCTTGTTCTACCATTTGGTACTGATATCTGTAGTTGTATTTTCTGATGACACATACTCAAAGGGAAGTGTTAGATCCACCATCCATCATAGGCATGTTGGAAAATACGTCTCTACTAGTTTCCCCACCCTTGGTTGTCAGGACAACCAAGGATCAGTGAAGGCCGACTCCCATATATATAATGAGGCCTTCGCTACACCTCTCATGAGTTAACTAATCCAATATCTCTACAGAGGGAGACATACCAAGATGCCTCCCAAAACCAGACCCACCAAAACTTCTTGTAGTGATAATGAGAATCACACTATCTAGATGAGACTATGAGATCCATATCCTATAGCAAGAAGGGTCCTCTGGATCTTGATCCATGGTTACTCTACGGGCCACCTGATTCCCCGGCACTTCTAGCTGATATGGAATTATCAAATCTACAAGGCAAGGCCCTGCATATAGAGGGATCATGATCATTAAGCCTACTCTTTCCGATCGTAATAATGACCAGGCCATCAGTTTACTTCGTACAATGATGAAAATCCTTACCATTGTTCTAGTGGAGAGACTTTCGAAAGCCATGTTTCTCTCAAAGTTATATAAGCCGCTCCGGGTCCTCTCTTTGAGAAACCATCAACGAACATAGTTTTAGTTAGGTATCAATGTATCAAAGAACATAATAGGAGGTGTTAGATACTTATACTCATTTCACTGCATTTCACTGCATTTCACTGCATTTAATTCAAATTTAGCTCTGGTTCCTTTGTTCTGTTTTTGGGTACAAGTTAGTACTACTTTATCTCTGAGTCCACTGTCAACGTGACCACTGTCAACGTGACCACCAACACCGTACCCACTTCTAGTCCATGCCTATTGCTTTCCTGTCTACCAGCACCTTGTCACCTATCATATCTAGAAGCCATTAGGATATTGGGTACTTGGAAGGACAGACATCTACTACTGTTCTCAGAACTACTAACATCCACTACTGTTCTCAGAACTACTAACATCTACAACTGTTCTCAGAACTACTATTCTCAGAACTACTTTCTTACAGATATTCACTGTTCTTCAGATATCCACTACTTCTGTCATTTTGAACTAGACTCTCAAATCCAAGGAAGGCTTCTGGGTCAGTCTGTTTCTCTTTGTTTGCCGAGACCCAGAGCGTTGACGTTCAAAGGCTCCGGCTGACAGAATATCTCTTCCAAGGTTATCGAGGTCCTTAACCTTGTAGATTCTGACAATCCAGTTTTCCGAGGTGAAGGCCTCTTCCACGGCATCGAGCGTGATTTTGCGGTTGGCTGGGATGTTCTGGTTACGCACTCGGTCCACTCCATCCCTACCCTGGAACAAGTCCGTGAACCCGTAGTATGACATCTTGTACATCAATGAGTTCTGCATGGTCTGCGATGCATCATGGTCCACCTTATACTCTCCATTATCACTAAAGTAGTCTCTTTCGTGGATCTCTTTCGGCCAGATACCCTCGGAGATACGCACCATCCACAAGAACTTGTTAATGTCATCACCCGAGTAGCCCAAAATTCCGCCGAAAATCACAAGCACATAGTCGACATCGTGCTTCTTCAAGATATCGTACGACACTTCCTCTCCGGCTGCCATAGCCTTACCTACCGTAGCAATGTGAGTATTGTTCCATGTGTTATTGTCCACAAGAGTGGTTCTGTCGGCCATACCTCCAATCTGGTAGCCGTAGTCCCACCACGCCATGACCTTAGCATCGTCTGGAGTGTTCATTCTCAACCAGTAGTATGCCTCTCTGTAGTCATCGATAATGGTCTGAGAACCGTCTGCGTTTCTAGAAGCCAACACCACCGAAGGAGACGAGTAGGCATTGGACGTCACCCAGGTGCAGTGCAACACGAAGAGGTAGAGGTAGTAGACGAACGACGACAACACAACTGACTTGGTCAACACCTGGAACACGGCGAAAGAGCCCTTGGAATTACCAGATTTGCCCAGTTTCTCCACCTTTTCACTTTGGTCCTTCCCATTTTTATCAAACAACTCCACAAAGTTCATATAACAGTCAAAAAGCTTTGACAACGCAATGGCTCCAGAAACACAAATCACTGGCGTAAGCGTCAACATCAACCGCACCATGACTCCAGCAAAGTAAGTACCGAGAAGACCATAGATAATGATGAAAACGTGCTCATCCTTCAATTCCCTGAAACAAAAGTACAAGCCGGCAGGAAACAACCACACCAAGAAACTATTGTCAAAGAAGAACGCAGGCCAAGCCGTGGGCTGATGCTCAGAAACAGAGGCAATAATGGGGATATGGATCTTGGCATAGTTGGTATCCCATAATGAGTAGAAACGACCAGTCCAAGGAGCAATCCAACCAGCAGCCGTCAAGGCGAAAAGGCCAGCGATTCCCAAAACAATGGTAAGGAGCACCGATACCGTGAAGAACGACTTGAATTGAGCATCAGGAACAGCCGAGCGCACATATGCACCAAAAGACACCAATTGCAACAAGCCAAAGACCCCCAAAGCAGCCATATGGTCATTGGACCGGATAGGCAAGAAACCCACAAACGGGATCTGCATTGAAGCCAACGTACCTAAAGCATACCATGTCGTGTAAGCAGTATACAAGCGAGGAGTGTATCTACCCATCAACACAAGCACGAACACGTGCAATGGAATCAAGTTGGTGATGAACACATAGCCTCCCCAAGCAGACACCATATAGAAATACGACAAGGCCGTCAAAGCACCATAGAACACACTGCCCACCTTCATGGACTTGATCCAAAGGTAAAACGTGGCCATAAGTAACGTAATAGAAATGGCCTCGTTATCATAACTTCCAGCCACTGACCGCGAGATATACCCAGGCGCAATGCCCATGAAAATGGCCGCCAAAAACCCCGCATTGCGATCCTTCATTTCCGCCGCAAGGAGGTACGAGAAGATCGCAGTAATGCCTGAAAAGACCGGTGCGATCAATACACAGATGTTGCGAATATCAATTGGGAGAGCCATCCACTCCCTTAAAGTATGCCAAATCACCCCTGAAGTCACCATGAGCCCAGGGTACAAAGTACCGCCCGTGACCCTACCCAAGGGGTACCAAGTTCTGTCGTCAAACCAATTTAAGAAATCATAGTACGAATTGTCGACCAAATACTTGGTGGCCCTGAAGTTGAACCAGGGGTCGAACTCGTGGATGATGGACTCGAATCGGATGACCGAGAAAAGTCGAGACGAGATTGCGGCTCCGGCAATCAGGATGAAGATGATCACGCGGAGAAGCTGCTTGATAGTTGCAAGCTCTGCTCCGAGCACGTGCTGGATCGGGACTTGGGACATGTTGGTGTTGAGTGACGTGGAGGAATGGAGAAAAGCGAGGGTTCCAAACATCACGTGGGAGAGCACACGTGGAAGCGCACACGTGCCTAGAGGCACGTGAGTTTTTTTTAAAAAAACGTGAATATCGCGTGACATCCACGTGACACAACATAATCCTACTAAATTAAATTATAACATCTCATTAATTTTCGGTTTAGTATTAATCCTGCTTTGCAATTACAATGATAAATACATAAATGGTTTCCCATACCCTAGTGCCCGATATTGACTAGCAATCATTGGACATTGCCGTGTAAAGTCATAAATTCCAGAGTCAGAGGCCTGGTTACTCCCACTTTGACCGAGTCTCTCCACTTTGTACAACATCTTCTGTGACTAAGGCCTAACGGAGTAGTTAGAGTGTATGGTTGTATTGATGGTGGATTGATGGTGGATTGATGGTGGATTGATGGTGGATTGGTGGTGGATTGATGGTGGATTGATGGTGTCAATGAATGGAGTCAATGATTGGATTAATGGATTAATACCAGGCTGTCTCATCATATTAACAAGCCTTTGAATCTCTTTTCACATCTGGTGTGGATCTGGATCGGATCTGTAACCTGAAGTCAACCCCACTCCGATCACTTCCCAAAAATCACCCAACTGAAAGTCAGAATTGCTTAAACCATAGCCAAAGATTCCTTTAGTAATGTAACACTGCCAGATCTTCTTAAACTCAACTCCCTTTCACGGCCTTAGAAGTTCACCTGGTTTGCCATCTCCTTTAGATGATTGTTTAGGTACAGTCCCATCAGAGTATGAGTATGACTTCCGGTGCATAATCATTAGAGTTTATGGGCTTAGTATTACCTCCAGCCCCAGCCTCATCACTCTCTTTGGATATGCGATCATCCCCAGTATTTTCTTTATCCCCAGATTATCCCCAGATTTATCCCCAGTATTCTCTTTATCTCCAGATTATCCCCAGTATTTTCTTTATCCCCAGATTTGTCCCCAATATACGCAAGGCCAAATCGGTCACCTTGCATGACCGGTAGAAAGCCTTCCGGAGCTTCATATCCCTATCCAAGTTCAACCAGATTGCAGGGATCCCCAGATCAAACGTAAGCAACCCATTGCGGAACCCCACACTTCCGGGCGTGGATGTATATCTCGTGATGGCATAGTTATCGTGTACTTTGAACTTCACAGGCACTGCCGACGCATCTCTATGGTACAAGGTGCTGTAGCTAACGTCAGCAAAATCTTGGGTCCAACCGGAGAGTGGGTCCAGCCGAAGAGCGGGTCCAAGGTATCTTTGACTTTGGCAAAGAAGAGCCAAGTTGTAGTAAGGATTGTACCGCCGCAATGGCGGTAAGAGAGGAGGCAAAGATGAACTGAGATGTTCTCATGATGATTTGGTTTCAAGATTATTATGTTCCAGGGAAGAAAGACCTTTTATATTGACAGCCAAATCAAGAACATGTGTCAGGCAAAAGGTACCAGGAGTATAACGGTCATAATGGGTTGATGTTTCAATGAGTTACTTTATACTGATTTTTAATCAGATACTCTTCGTCGTTACCTGTACCTCTTGGATAAAACCTTGGATACTTACTGATACTTACTTTATGAGATTTGCTACCAATTCCAATACATTATATTCCTTAGGCCAGCTTTCAACTGTGTGTATCATGATGATAATCACGAACTCATCGAAAATCTACTCTTTCTCCACTCCTTTTCTTCCACAACTGTACACTACACTCTGTTAGATTCACCATAGGTATTTCTCTACCTAATTCAGTATTTCCCTACTTATTTTAGTATTTCCCTACCTAATTCAGTATTTCCCTACCTATTTCAGTATTTCCCTACCTAATTCAGTATTTCCCTACCTAATTCAGTATTTCCCTACCTAATTCAGTATTTCCCTACCTAATTTAGTATTTCCCTACCTAATTCAGTATTTCCCTACCTAATTTAGTATTTCCCTACCTAATTCAGTATTTCCCTACCTAATTCAGTATTTCCCTACCTAATTCAGTATTTCCCTACCTAATTCAGTATTTCCCTACCTAATTCAGTATTTCCCTACCTAATTTAGTATTTCCCTACCTAATTCAGTATTTCCCTACCTAATTCAGTATTTCCCTACCTAATTCAGTATTTCCCTACCTAATTCAGTATTTCCCTACCTAATTCAGTATTTCCCTACCTAATTTAGTATTTCCCTACCTAATTCAGTATTTCCCTACCTAATTCAGTATTTCCCTACCTAATTCAGTATTTCCCTACCTAATTCAGTATTTCCCTACCTAATTCAGTATTTCCCTACCTAATTTAGTATTTCCCTACCTAATTCAGTATTTCCCTACCTAATTCAGTATTTCCCTACCTAATTCAGTATTTCCCTACCTAATTCAGTATTTCCCTACCTAATTCAGTATTTCCCTACCTATTTCAGTATTTGAGCCTACACTGTCCAACCCTAACAATGGCTATTCCATATCGCCACTCTTCTACCATCTCCTCTACCACCATTGTGTGAGCTACCAGCGGGGAATGTGATGAACTAGAGGTACCAGGATGAATGTGATGAACTCGAGGAACCAGGACAGAATGTGGAGTCTTCCTGAAAGCACCTAGCAATGACCAGTTGACACGGTGAAACCGTTTTCAAGTACTTAAGTAGCCTGATTCCTTTCTCTGGAGAACCATCGGCGAATGAACTTAGTAAACGGAGTAGCTGGCATAATAAGAATGTAACACTAGTAACACTAAATTAGTATCTTCTACCATGGGGTCACTGTAGAGAATGTCTGATCAAGATTACGAAGGGGTCGAGATTACGAAGGGGTCAAGATTACGAAGGGCTCAAGATTACGAAGGGGTCGAGATTACGAAGGGCTCAAGGTCACTAAGGATAGATTATAGTGCCATGAAGGTCCATTGAGTGTTTCAAAGTATTGGAAGTGCTACCTAAAGACCCAAAAAATTAATGAGCTACTGAACTAAACACCTTGAAGTAGAACCTTCATTGCCACACACTACGCTACTATATACTACAATGAAACAAGAGCGACGAGGGATCACAATAGGTTCAGACTACAAGTATCAATGTATTCTATTTTTAACTCAATATCACAATAGTGCCAGTTCAATATAGTACACTGGTAGACTAATTTGTACTATAACCATTCTCAAACTTTGGTATCGTATAACTGGCGAGTGTTAGATTCTTGTTGTAACGTTTGTACTAAGTTATCTATATTCGTTGATGATTCCTCCTATCGGGGAATCTGAGTCGCATATATTACTAGGTCTTGGAGGGAGGCGCGCTGTTTAGGTGGCTGGTCGGTGGCTGGTCGGTGGCTGGTAGATATCTGCAGAGAGGCTTAAACATTCCTCAATAGGTGGGCAACTACCTATGCCGGATCTGACAGCGAAAATGTTTTTTTGGATAATCTATCCCTTCCTTCTGGAAGTTTCCTAGCACCACTAGTCTAGCTTTATGTAGATGTAGACCTCCATCTTTCAATGCAAATACCCATTTGGCGCCTATCGGTTTGCGTCCCTCTGGTAGTTTGACTAACTTGAATGTTCCATTTTTCTTGTGAGCCTCCACTTCTTTTTTTATCACATGCGACCTTCCATAATGCGCTATTCCTTTGATGCATTGCTTGTTTGTAAGTTTTGGGTACTACCACACTTCTGTAGCTTCCTCTTGTTGAACTTCAAGAGTCTTGACCCAATTAATCCTTAATGGATGTATAGATGGCATTTCCAGTGACTTTTTTTGCCTTCATCATCCTTCCTTCTAACCCTGGTATCCATATCCATATCCATGTGATATACACTATGTACAGTGTTTTTCAGAACGATTCAAACCAGCGCGTCAAAACGATTCAAACTACACTACCAAAATTAAACAAACCAATACACATAACTCCTAACAAGTTGTTGTATACAGGATAACAAGGAAACCAGTTCAGTTCAGTTCAGTTCAGTTCAGTTCAGTTCCGTCCATTTTTCACCCTTGATTGGTACTGCAAGACTTCTGTCCCAAATGTAGTACCATATGAGGCAATCCTCCAGATTTGAGATTTCAGATTTCAGATTTAACACTTAAGATTTCAGGTTTAACATTTAACATTTAAGATTTCAGAATATTGAATTCTAATAGAAGTTGGTATGAAACATTATACCATTTGGTTTTTGGTTTGAAAGACTGTGCGAAGGGGTACGTATGAAACTTTTTGAATTATTGGATAATTGAATTTTGTGAATTATTGGTTAATTGAATTTTGCTACTATGGTTTGAATCGTTTTGCCGCGTTGGTTTGAACCATTCTGTCTTCTTGGTTCGAACCATTTTGCCGCACTGGTTTGAATAATTTGAAAAGCCTTATACTATACACTACACTACTCTACTCTACACACTACACTACTCTACTCTACACACTACACTACTCTACTCTACACACTACACTACTCTACTCTACA
>NKZD01002198.1:2029-57907 GCA_002370635.1 Metschnikowia cerradonensis | reverse complement strand
ACTTTGGAAAGAGGAATGTTCGTATTCAGACGCACGTGATGCGTCTTATCCTGTATCGAGGTTAGGTAAATCTCAAGTCTAACAAAAAACAAAGAAAAGGGCGTGTGGCGTAGTTGGTAGCGCGTCTCCCTTGCAAGGAGAAGGTCATTGGTTCGATTCCGATCTCGTCCACTTTTCTTTTTGCAATTTTATACTTACCAATTTGAAGCTAAAGCTCAACTTTTTTTCTTTGGTTATCACTTGGAAAAAGCTCACTTTATTTGAAAAGTTATCTACAGTGGTTGGGCTGTGGTTTCGCGTCTCAGCTCTCATCTTGAACGCGCTCGCAATAACAAATTTAAAACACTATCAATATCAATAATGCCTGGGTACGTAATGCAATGGCACCCGTTTTATTGGAGTGTCTTCTTAGTAGCTGGCCAAATAAAGAGTACTAACTCCCCAGGGAAATCGTGTCCTTGCAAGCAGGACAATGTGGTAATCAGGTGGCACTTCAGTACTGGAACCAGTTGGCCCTCGAGCACGGTATCCAAGCAGACGGCACACCCCTCAAGCCAAACCAAACCACACACGCTCAAGGTGACAACCCTAATGCATCAACGGATCCTACCAAAACTTTTAGCGAGCAAGTGCCAGACAAAACCGATGTGTTCTTCACATATAGTGAGCAAAATAAGTACACCCCCAGATCCATTTTGATTGACCTAGAACCATCCGTGATCGGCAAGTGTCTAACGCAGTTGCCAATGGTCAACCAAAGAAACATCCATTTGAGTGACAACGGAACCGGAGCAGCCAACAACTGGCAACATGGACATTTGTACGCTTCCCAGCACGAGGAGGACCTCATGAACTTGGTAGACCGGGAGTTGGACAAGTGTGACAACTTCAGTGCTTTCCAACTTTTCCACAGTGTTGCAGGCGGTACTGGGTCTGGGTTGGGAAGTTATCTACTTGAATTGTTGAGTGATAGGTATGGGAGTAAGAAGTTAATCACTACGTTCCTGATCTTCCCTTCCAATGACAAAACCTCTGACGTGGTTGTGCAGCCCTACAATACGGTATTGACCTTGAAGAGACTCATAGACTTTAGTGATGCAACCTTTGTTTTCGATAATGACTCCTTGAATTCAGTGGAGTCTTTGTTGTTGTCTCCAAGCTATAGTAGTAAGGAACACCAAACAGGAGCATTTCAAAACGAAAACAAATTGATTGCTTACATTGCCAGCGGCGTTTCCAACCCGCTCCGGTTCCCCAGCTATATGCACAGCTCTTACGAGAGCATCATCTCTACATTGGTGCCCACCCCAGACCTCAAGTTTCTCTCATCAGCAATAGCGCCTTTCTCCAGCATTCCAGGAACTACCCCCAGAAGCAAGCACACCAGCTTAAAGGAAAATGAAATCATTATGGAATTACTTAATGACAAGTACAAGATGAACCATGTTGGCGAGCCTCCAAAATACATTACCATGCTTGATTATATTGTTGGTGACACCATCGATCAGCAGGAGTTGCGGAAGGCCGCCATACGAGCGCAAAAACGCGTGCTGTTTGTGCCCTGGACTTCGTCATCCATCAACTTCGTCAATGGCCGTCAACTGCCATACATATCCAGCCAATCATTCCACAACAACGAGCTTAGTGGCTATCAAATCTCTAACAATACGTCTATCACGCAGCTCTTCTCCAAAATCGTCCGGCAATATGACCTCCTTGCGAGAAGGGCCGCTTACATTAATTTTTACACGGAAACAAATGAGAAGGAGCAAAGAGCTCGGGTATTGGATTCGTTCAATGAATGCAAGGAAAGTGTGTTGGCTACCATCGATGAGTACAAGGCATGCACGTCGCTCAGCTATTTGGAAGATGGGTTCTTGGACGATGATGATGATATGATGGTATGAAACAACCTGTATGCAAATCAAACTTCGCCGGTTCGAACAAGTCCAAATACGGTGGTCTCCGGATTGTATGGTTAGAATCCGTTCAGTGCTTATTAATGACGATTACTGTGGATCTCACATGGTTCTGCAGAATGACGCGCACGAGCCTCACTTATCAGTATAAGAGGACGCGGCCGCTGCAATGAAATTTCATCCACAGCAGCACAATGTCTCATTTAATTTCTAAAAGAGCCAAGTCTCGTTCTAGAACCCACTTTGCTCTCGACAATCTCGAGAACGCACCTAAAAACTTCAAGGCGCATCCCGCCCCACTTCGGTTGGACTATGGAACTCCAAACGCGGGGTTCTTCCCTATCAATTCCATCAAAGTGGATGTCAAAGACTATCCCTTCGAGGAGTCGAAGGAGTATGTGGAGTTTTCGGGAATCAAGAAACCGGAGCAGAACATTGCTGTCTCTATTGAAAAGCACTCGGAGGACAAGCATCTCATTGATTTGGCCACTGGGTTCCAGTACTCATTAGTAACGGGTATCGCACCATTGCTTCAGTTCACCAAGGGTGTGGTCCAAAAAACCAACCAACCTGCTTATGACGACTGGACCACGATTCTCTCCACGGGAGCAGGTGACGGCTTGAACAAAGCCATCGACGTATTTTTGGATGAAGGTGACGTTGTGTTGATGGAGGAATTCACATTTACACCTATCTTGCAATGCGTGCAAAGCGCAGGAGCAATTGCGGTTCCCACTAAATTACGCTTTGGCTCAGACCAAATTGATAGTGATGGAATAGATTTCGACTATTTAAAGGACTTGTTGGAGAACTGGGACCAAATTCACCCCGAGCTCAAGGGGAACAAGCCTAAGGCCTTATACACGATCTCATCTGGCCAAAACCCAACAGGGCTCACCCAAAGCTTGAAATTCCGGAAAAAGATCTACAGCTTGGCACAAGCTCATGACTTTGCAATCATCGAAGATGATCCGTATGGGTATTTGACTCTTGAGCCATACAAAAACGGAATCCAGCCACAAGACTGGCAGAGCTTAAGCGTTGGTGAGTACTTGGAAAAGCATCTAATTCCGTCTTACATCACCATAGACACAGATGGCAGGGTTCTCCGCGTGGAGACCTTTTCGAAACTATTTGCTCCAGGTTTGAGATTGGGTTTTCTTGTTGGACACAAGGATGTCGTTGACGCAATTGAAAAATATTCCAATGTGGTCACGCGGTCTCCGTCTGGAGCCTCGCAGATTTTGTTGAACAATATCATCGAGCAAAAATTCAAGGGCGTCGATGGCTGGTTGGAGTGGATTCTTAAGCTCCGTAAGGTATACACCGACCGCAGAAACACTTTGCTCAAGGAGTTGTATGAGCTGAAGGCATTCAAGGCAGGCCAATTCGAGGTGATAGACCCTAGAGCAGGAATGTTTGTGAGTGTGATTATCAACTTCCCAGAAGGGACAGATAGTTTGAAAAAAATCGAGCTCCTTGAATGGAAGTTCCGTGCGTACGGTGTTGGAGTTGTTACTGGCTACAATATGGCTGTGGACAAACAATTCAGCTTGGCCAGAGGCAACTTTTTTAGATTGACATATGCCCCAGCCAACTCCATTGAATCGTTGGCAGAGGGGGCCAAGAGATTTACGAGTGCCGTTTCAGATTTCTTCGAAGCAGGCTTAGAATTCTAAGCAGTAGAAAAAGAAACAGAAAATCGAATCTAGAGAATCAGATGCAAAAATCAGATGCAACAGTGCCATTGGCTGTAGAGTGTACTATTATTTTAAACATATCTAAATAAAGCCTTCCGCGATCAGTCACGTGACCGCCAGACGATCCTCCCCAGCAAGGGGCGTCAAATCGAATATATAGACTCCTCCAGAGACCAAGAACACCCACCATGTCTTTTAACTTCTCCAACATCACCACCAACTTGAAGTCTTTGGGTGACCGGGTCAGCACTGAGTTTAACAACGAGGTTTTGCCCTTTGCCCAAAGAACCACCCGTATGGTTCAAGAGAGAATCGGAAAGGTCAACTTGGAGGAAATCAGTCAATTACCCTCGGAATACACGGAGTTGGCCCAGAAATGCAACAACGTCGAGAAACTATACAAGAATATTTTGAAGGTCACGCAAAACTACGAGAGTGAGTCGTATGACTATCCCCTCAATTTGCAAGAGTCGTTCAACGAGTTTGGCAAGAACATTTCGGACAGATTGAGCAATTTGTCCAAAGCAACCACTCCTGCAGAAGCACAGGCGGCCTTTGTTGCTCCTCCAGGCGGTGAGTTCAAGCCTCCTAAGACCATGTACCATGCTCTTGCTAGAGCTACAGATGGCTCCATTTTGACTTCTTCCAGCGACAACACTCACGATCCTTTGGTCAAGGCCTTGGACTTGTACTCTTCTAACTTGAACAAGATTGCCAATGCAAGATTGGGCCAAGACCAATTGATCAAAACCAAGTTTAACACGCCGTTATCGACTACTTTGAGGTCTCTTCTTGCACAAAGCTCAACCATTCAGAAGAAAGTAGAGGAGAAGAGAATCGATTACGATGTGGCAAGACAAGCTTTGGCCCATTGCTCTAACCCTTCCAAGGAGCCTCAGTTGAGAGTGGTCATGGAGAATGCCGAGGACGAGTTTGCTAACACCGTGGAGGATGCACTCTCCGTGATGCAAAATGTCTTGCAGCAGGCTAAACCCGTGGAGGAATTGTTGGAGTTGGTTAAAGCTCAATTAGCCTACCACAAACTAGCCACCGAGTTGTTGGGTGGTATGATTGGCGACTTTGAAACCATCATTGACGAAAACAACAAGACACTGGGAAGCAAGAGGGCTTCCCGGACTTCCGAGTCAAACGACTTCGATATATGATTTAAAGTATTGTTTCAAGAATCTTGCTTCAGCACCATTGTTCATAATATCTCCAAATACAGTAGTTACACACTATCAAGCTTCTTTAATCTATGGTGTGGTATTATAATGAGAAGTCTACAAGTGTATATAAGTATTTACTGCAATTTCAAGGCCTCCAAACGTGCATCCATGGCAGATTGCTCTTTCGTGTAGCCATAGGTGTTTTCTAGTAAGCCAGAGTGGATGGATTTCAATGCCCGGATAGTGTCCTTTGCATTGATCACTGCAGAGATATTGATCTCGTTAGCTCCCTGACTGATCATCTCAATGTTGATCTTCTCATCGGCCAAAATCTTAAACATATTGCCGGCAATACCTATGAGATTCACCATCTGCTTTCCAACCAAAGACACAATGGTCATTTCTCTAGTAACGTCAACGGTTCCCATGTTCCTCAATTCCTTGAGAGCGTATTTCAAGCTTTTTTCTTGCTCAACCTGGATCTGCATGGCCATGGAGACGTGCACTTCAGACGTACTGATCAAGTCCACCACCAACTTGTACTTATCCAAAGTGGTGAACAAGTGGGCCAAGAAACCATGCGACAAGGTCTTTTTGTTGGAATGCACGTTGATCACCACCATATCTTGTTTGGCCGTGATAGCTGTAGCAGACCTCTTCTTGTGGGTTTGGATATAACTCGACGACAACGTCTCGTATGCTGCAGGAGGATGTGGGGGTGTAGCCTCGCCTCTTCTTCCTATGTTGTCTGGGTAGATCACCGTGCCATTGCCCTTGGGGTTTTCCACGTTTTTGATGCGGATGGGGATCTTGGCCTTGATGACTTGTTCCATTGTAAATGGGTGGATGACTTCTGATCCGTAGTAGGTCAACTCTGCTGCTTCATCTGGAGTCACGCTATCTAAAAGACGGGCATTGGGCACTTTGCGGGGATCTGCAGTGAAGATTCCGTCTACTTCCTTCCAGATTTGCAACTCGTCTGCTTGAACTCCCACAGCAATCAAAGCAGCACACAAGTCGGTGTAGCCACGGCCCACTCCATTGAGAAGTCCTCCTTGTACAACCCCAAAGTAGCCAGTAAGAACGGGGATGGTGCCTGCATCCACAGCCCGGACCTTTTCGCCAAGCTTGGTGCTCAAGTACAGGTAAAAGCTCTCGTCAAAGCCACGGGAGAAGTCATAGTCTAAAGGAATGATCCCACTGAGGTCGACGTATTCAGCCTTCAAGCCACGGTCGTTCATCAATGTAGCCATGAACATACATGACAATTTTTCACCGATCGACATGACACTGTCCAAGGTACGAGGGCTGATCTCCCCAATGATTTTAGAAGCGTGTAAGAGTTCATGAGCCCTCTCCAATTCCGAACACGACAGCTGGATCAATTCACGCTGGAGCTCAGGGTCCAGGATCTTTGCCTTTGCGTTTTCAGTGTGATCCTCCTCAATCACTTTAAGCAAGGAAGAAAAATCGCCGTTTTCAGCCGCCAAATCAGCTGCTCGGAGCAACCGAGAAGTGGTTCCTTCGCTCTTGGTGTTGGAAGACCTAGCAGAACAGACCACGGCCACGGGGTTTTGCTTGCTAAACTCTTTGACGATATTATCAACAATATTTTCTGGGAATTTACCCACAGAAGTGCCGCCAAACTTTTGGATGATCCACCCAGCTGGGTGGAGATGCTTGAGGTCAAGCACTGAGTTGTAGGAGCTATGAAGATCCGGTTGAGGGCTGGACATGGTGAAACCTGTAGATGTTTGGATGTAGACACCAAGACTTGTATCAATTTGCAAATATAGTGCAAGTGTAGAAAAGCGAACGAGTGCAAGAAGTAGTAATCGAGTAGAGAGTAGGCCGCGAGCCCGGTGATTTTTCGCTATGACTCAGTTGATCCGGTCCTGTACCGGCGCCAGAATCGCGCATAATCTGAATGCGCTGCTACTTCAGAAGATCACATGACCTCCCCAGACCCTTGGCGAAGGAATGGTCAGAAAGCAACACGCAACCGGGTTGGAAAAGGTGTACGGGTTTATGGCTTCAGACTTTTGTGTGTCTTAGCAAGTAGGTTTTTAGATGTCTAAAAAAGTATGGATGTGAGATTTATACATGTCTATTCCTTGAGTACAGAGTAGTGAGACAGTGCTTTATAAAGTGAGAGTGCATTATATATTGAGAGTGGACAGATTGGACAGAAATTAGACAGAAATTAGACAGAAATTGGACAGATCGTTGTATACAGAGGCTCATACACGTACATAGATGTGGATATGGACAGACAGAAAAAGGCAAAATAAAAACAAACTGTATATTTCAAAAAGACAAGACTAAACTAACTTCTTCCTTTTTATTGCTTTTGCAGGATTCTTCAATTCATCCATGGACTGCATTCAACCACATTCGCTTGCAAGGGCATACGCTCGTCTTGACTACTGCGCGAGAAGTGGTGTGAGTTTTCTCGCGGCCCATCTTTTGCATCTCCACTACAATGTCTAAAAGACTGGCAGAGGTGCCTCCAGACCATGACCCCCACAAGAGCTTAAAGACGGAGTTTTCGAAAGAGGAGATCTCGTCGTTTTTGAACAAAAAAATCTTCGATGACTCGTTCCAGGACTCATTGCAAAGTGACATCTCCAATAGCTCGCCTTATAAATGGGGAACCGTCACTGAGCTCATGGACGATACTTTATTACGGAACGTGCGTCAAGAGGTTCTCAATGAGATTGCATTCACAAAGAAGGAAACAGACATCTATAAGGTATACCAATCGGGAGACTTGGCCAACTTATCCGGCTTGGACTGGGATGACTTATCTCGCTTACCTTCCTTATATAAACTAAGAGCTGCCATCTACTCAGAACAGTTCAGAGACTTCATATCCAAGGTCACGGGGTGTGGCAAATTGAGTGGCTTGAAAACTGACATGTCCATTAATGCCTATACCAAAGGATGCCACTTGTTGACCCATGATGATGTCATTGGCTCGCGGAGAGTCAGTTTCATTCTCTACATGCCTAGCCCCGATGCCCTCTGGAAATCTAACTATGGTGGTGCTTTGCGGTTGTTCCCTGCAGTTGTTCCCAACGTGCCTAAAACAGACTACGAAACCAAGTTGACTCCTCAGTTCAACCAAATTGCATTCTTCACCGTCCAGCCTGGTCTTTCTTTCCATGATGTGGAGGAGGTCCGTGTTGATAAACAACGGCTTTCCATTCAAGGCTGGTTTCATATTCCCCAAGAGGGCGAGCCGGGTTATGTGCCTGGGGAGCAGGAGGAGACTGAAAGCAGGAGTACTTTGAGACAACTTCAAACCAAGGAGCTCCAGGAGTTTGATTTCCCAAAACCTCTTCGCATAGACTATCCTAAAGAGGAGAGGCAGATGTACGAATCTTTGTTGAATACAGAAACCAAAAAAGAGCTGTGGCTTACATCTGAGGATATTGACTACTTGGGGGAATTCTTAAACCCGGTCTACCTAGCGAAAGAAACCATTCTGAAACTAAGAAGCATGTTCCTTGAAGAGTCAGTGATAGAAATCTATGATTTTTTGAAGAAAGACTACGCTGACTTGTTGAAGACTACGCTCCGCAATCTGGAACTCGACCAGAAAGCACCTGCTGTGGCCGATGACATCACCTTTCCTTGGAAATGTGCTGTACCTCCACACAAGCAAAGATATATGTACATTGATGGAAAGGCAGAGTTTGGTTTAGACGAAACCTCGGTTAGTCGTGTGAACCATGTCTCCCCACAAGAACTCCCTAATTTCGAGCTCTCGCGCAGAGTCTCCAAAGACACTCATGATAAAATGCTCCTTGAGCTCTGTTCGTTTATGAAATCCATTGCCTACAAAAAATGGTTGTCACTCGTTACTGAATTGGTTCCAACAAGTGACCAGATTTTGGCCAGAAGGTTCCGGCCTGGGCAGGACTTCATTCTTGCCACAACCACCGATAAGAATTTGGCCAGAGCCGGCGAGCTCAATGTCTTATTGGAGGGAACTCTAGGCTTAACGCCCACCGCAGCAGTGCAGTCCAATTGGGAGTCCGGTGAGTATGGAGGCTACGAGCTTTGTATGACCATGGACAATGGATCGGGCGATGGAGATTTCGAAGACGACGACCCAGCTATCTACAAGGCCAGCGATCCAGCTGACGACTCTGTTCTATTCACCAGCCAGTGTAAATGGAACACTCTCAATCTTATGTTGAGGGACCCAAGCGTGCTTAAATTCGTCAAGTACGTGAGCTTCAATGCCAAGGGCTCCAGGTGGGACATAAGTGGACAATGGAACGTTAGGAGTCTAGAAGAGGGGGAGGAGGATAAGGAGGAGTCGTGAGACTGCGACCATTAGCCATCAAAGTGCATTTCACCAAAGTGCATCTCTTTCTAGTGCATTTCATTAAAGTGCGAACATTCCCTACTTAAGCTTAATTAGAGTTTGGTTCATAGAAGTAGTTGGACATACACATTCTTCATTATTTCCACATCGAGTATTCACAACACTTCCGCCATCGTACCACACTAACTCAATATACAGGAGGTTCATTCAATACGTCCAAATCAAAAATCAAAAATACTATAATTCACAAATGCAAGTAACTCCTTCTTTCCTTTTGTTTTTCTTAAAAAAAACCACGACCGATCTGAATACTTGACCTACCATCCTCCCATCACGTTTATGGCCTTCCCCAAGTCGTATCGCGTGGAGAGCACGCACAGCGTAGGCGGTCGGACTCCGCGCCCTAAATCGGTCAAAACTCGCGCAGGCGTGCGTACTCAACAAATGCCGGCATACTTTTCCCAAGTTCGGTGCGAAACTTGCACATGAATTCACCGCTACCGATATAAATATTCTTCACATCAGCTGATACTCACCGTCTGCACTTTTCTCCAAAGGCACCTTTTTTTCATGGCTGAACACGCAAACCCCTTCGTAGTCCTCGCTACAGTCGTGGCCATCATCGGTTCCTTTGTGGCCATGTACCTTATCCAAAAGAATAAGGCCCCCAAGGCCGTCTTGTCTCCCACGGAGTTCAGAAAGTTCCCCTTAATCGAGAAGCAGAGAGTGTCCCACAACTCATGCATCTACAAGTTCGGTTTGCCCAAGTCCACCGACAGATTGGGCTTGCCCATCGGCCAGCACATCTCCATCTCGGCCATCATTGATGGGAAGGAGATTGTTCGTTCCTACACACCAATCTCCAACGACGACCAATTGGGCTCCTTCGACTTGTTGATCAAGACCTACGATAACGGTAACATTTCCAAGTACGTTGAGTCTAAGAAGTTGGGTGAGACCATTGATGTCAGAGGCCCCAAGGGTTTCTTCGAGTACACTCCTAACATGCACAAGAAGTTGGGCATGGTGGCCGGAGGTACGGGGATTGCTCCTATGTACCAGGTTCTTACTGCCATTTTGGAAAACCCTAACGACAAAACCCAAATCCACTTGTTATATGCCAATGTTTCTGACAATGATATCTTGTTGAGAGCAGAGCTTGAGGACTTGGAGGCCAAGCACCCTGACCAGCTCTTCATCCATTACGTGTTGAACAACCCCCCTGAGAACTGGAAGGGATCTGTTGGCTTCATCACCCCAGAAATCATGGACAAGCACTTGCCTAAACACCATGAAGACACCAGCTTGTTGATCTGTGGTCCTCCTCCAATGGTGTCTGCCATCAAGAAGGCAGCACAGGGATTGGGATACCCCAAGGCCAAGCCAGTCAGCAAGTTGGGAGACCAGGTTTTTATTTTCTAGGTCCATCGCCGTGCCTAAGTTCACTTGTATGTACGTTCAGCATTAATTATATTCCCAGCGTGGCACGTGACTGCCCTCGTATAGATAACCCATTTCGCGGCGCATGAGATGCTGCTCACACTAGCTCCCGCGCAACCGGTCCAAACGTTATCTACCCCTAACCACTACTAAAAGCGCCACATTCTTGTACACATTCTTCTTTTCCACATACTTTTACCGTCGCTGATATTATCCAGATTACTTCTTAAGATAAACAACTCCTACATCAACCAATCAGCACTAATTACGAGACTTTTTAAAACACATACTACCCAACAAGTATGTACCGGCCCTTACTAATAATTGTGTGTGTGGCACAGCTTGTTTTTGCCACTCCCTATGATTTAAGTGATAGTTATATTATTAATGCTCTCAATGACGACTACGCTGAGATTGATAATGTGCTCAAACCGCCCTTCGATTCCAAGAAATACAAGCCTATCTTACTGAAACCGCGTTTACATGAGCGGACCCTAAAAACGGGTGAAGTTCCACGCTATGTGATCGACTTTGCACCCCTTGTGCACCTCTATTCGGAAGAGAGGTACTTTCCTTATGATATCAAGGAGTTTGTGGAGCATTTCAGAATCACGTACAAGAACGGCACCACCCTAGAGGGCACGGAGGACGGTAAGCTAAATATATCCATGCTTGGAGAGTTGCCAAAATCTTCAGGTCTCTATATGACGGCCAACGAGGACTTTGATAAAGACCCTGATTGGATTACCGGAATCCGAAACAAGCCTTCCCTTCGTAATGGAGAAATTAAAGATGCCCCAGCCACGTTGATTGTTGTCGATAAGGGAAACGGCTGGGTGGATGCTTTCTGGTTTTATTTCTATTCCTTTAATTTGGGCCCCTTTGTTATGGGGTCCGGGCCTTATGGTAACCATGTTGGCGACTGGGAGCACTCTCTAGTCCGGTTCTACAATGGAGAGCCTATCATTGTGTGGATGTCAGCCCATGGAGGCGGTGGTGCTTATTACTACAACAATCTCGAAAAGTACGAGTTGGATACAAACCACCCCATTATTTTCTCCGCAAGAGGTACCCATGCCAATTATGTCTCTGTTGGAACACATCCTCACGACCTACCATACGAAATCTTGGCCGATTTCACCGATCGTGGTCCATTATGGAACCCCACCAAGAATTACTTGGCCTACACTTATGACGGCAAGGATGTGCATGCTGCCCACACCAATGCAAACCCAAATCATGTGGGGAGGGAGTTGGAATACGGTGAGTGGCTTTCGTTCTCAGGCCATTGGGGCGACCGTCAATTGAAAAGCTCAGACCCCCGCCAAAAGCATTCCCTCATTGGTGGCTACAAATACATCGACGGCCCGCGGGGACCACTCAAGAAAAACTTGTTGCGCTTGATTCCTTGTGAACGTCACAAGTGGTGGAACTTCTGGAATGGGTGCAACGTAAGGACCAACATCAAATGGGGCATGGGTGTTGAGTCAGAAGGCTACAACTGCGGGACTCTATTTGCTAATATCAAACCACACTGGTTGCAAAAATTAATGCAGAAGATAACTTGGGGCGGCTGGTTTTGTTACGTGGTGGATTTGATTTACGGCTGATGTATATCATTAACAAGACTATTTAGCTTCCGGGTGTTAGACCCACCATGTGTAGTGTACTACCCATGTGGATGCTGAAACCCTGCACTGGTCGATCAGATGTTGAGCGGCCTCCAGCCCTCAATACGACCTCTATTCCTCTATGCCGGACCAGTCTATATAAGGTGCGATGGTTCCTCCTTGAGGAATCATCGACGAATAAACATACAAAACACACTAAAACAGAGTACTGGACGAGTCCAAGAATCTAACACCGGGTGTGAGCCAGAACATAAATATATGCGCTCGCTGGCTCGGTCACGTCGGTTATCTGCACGTGACCTGACGCATTTCGGCAAGGCATTTGAACAAACCGATACGTTTGCAAACGGTGGTTGCAAGACTATAAAATGAAGGTCGAAGTATATTTATACTCCAACAAAGAAACCAAAATAATCTAACTGGTACATCCATCAGATTTTGCTCGGGTTCAGATGATTTGTGAAGATTACTTAATAAGGAACTAGAAAAAAAAAAGAGAGCGCTTGTTTCGACTTATGCGTCATCACCGTGCAAATATTTTGTTACCTTAAAACTATAGCTTCAACCAACTCTACGCAAGTGATATATAAACACAAAAACATTGCAAGACACAGGAAAAGCACATATATATCAAGCTGAATATCCTGCCCGAATGTCAAGTATAGACAAGATTTCAGAGACCTTACCCGAGGTGAGTCACGAGTGTCTGACATCGGAATTCCTGAGGTGGCAGAACTTCAAGGACTCCTTCAAAAGAGTCAACATCGAAGACGACGACGAGTCGTATAGTGATATGAACGATATCGAGAAGGCCAACTTGCTCACATCCAAGTCCCCCTTGAAGAGGAAGTTGAAGTCCAGAAACATCTCCATGATCGCCATTGGGTCTTCCATCGGTAGTGCACTTTTTGTGGGTTCAGGGTCTGCTCTAAGTACTGGAGGACCCGGAGGTATTTTGATCACGTGGACGGTAACTGGTCTTGCTATATTCACCACTATGCAGAGTCTTGGAGAACTCTCCGTGACATTCCCCGTCAGTGGAGGCTTCAATCTTTATGCGGGCCGGTTCATCGACCCATCTCTTGCATTTTCCGTGGCATGGAACTACTTCATCCAGTTTTTGGTTTTGCTTCCCTTGGAGCTCGTCAGTAGTTCCATCACAATGCAGTACTGGAACTCCACCATTAATGCAGACGTTTGGGTGCTAATTTTCTACGTGGTCGTGTGTTCGATCAATATTTTTGGTGTTAAGGCTTATGGTGAAACTGAATTTGTCTTTTCGGCCATTAAGGTTGTTGCCGTGATTGGTTTCATTATCGTTTCTATAGTCTTGGCTGCTGGTGGAGGTCCTTCGGGCCATAGTCACGGTGCTGAGTATTGGCACAACCCGGGTGCTTTTGCCCACGGCTTCAAAGGTGTGGTCTCCGTGTTTGTTACCGCAGCCTTTGCTTACGCTGGTGTGGAAATGGTTGGTCTTGCTGCTGCCGAGTCCGAAAACCCCAGACATGCTTTGCCAAAAGCCATCAAACAGGTCTTCTGGAGAATCCTTATGTTTTACTTGGTGTCGTTGACCTTGATTTGCTTCTTGGTGCCCTACAACTCCAAGAGATTGTTGGGAGCCTCCTCCGTTGATGTGACTGCTTCGCCGTTCGTCATTGCTATTGAGCAGGGAGGAATTAAAGGCTTGCCCCACGTGATGAATGCAGTCATCTTGATCTCCATCATCTCCGTTGCATCGACGTCCGTATATGCATCTTCTAGAACTTTGACCTCGTTGGCCGAGCAGGGCTTGGCCCCAAAGATCTGCGCCTATGTGGACAGAGAGGGGCGGCCACTAGTGGCCATTGGTATCTCCAATGTTTTTGCATTATTGGCATTCATTGCAGCCAGTGGTAAGGAGTCGGATGTGTTTGACTGGCTCATGAGTATCTCAGCCTTGAGTTCCATTGCGCTGTGGATCTCCATCAACTGGGCTCACATTAGATTTAGAAGAGCCCTCAAGGCTCAAGGCAGAGGCACCGACGAATTGACATTTGTTGCACAGACAGGTGTTTGTGGGTCATATTTTGGAGGTGTTATTTTCTGCTTGGTGTTGATCGCCCAATTCTGGCTTGCCCTTTTCCCAATTGGAGAGGCTCCCAGTGCCTACAATTTCTTTTTATCATACTTGGGAGGAGTGATCTTGATCGTTTGTTACGTTGGCCACAAGATCTGGAAGAGAAACTGGATCTTCCAAATCCCAGCACGTGAAATCGACATCGATACTGGCAGAAGAGAGACCGACCTTGACTTGCTCAAGGAACAGCTTCGCCAGGAAAGAGAGCTCTTGTCGCGCAAGCCATTGTACTATAGACTATACCGCCAATGGTGTTGATAAGACGCTAATAATGCTCTCAAGAGTTTGGAGATATCATTAAAAAAAATTCATCGACAAAGAGGTCGAGAAGTTAACGAAAATTCATATAGACAATTGAATCCCAAAATTACTTGTACATGTAAAGGCAGACCCCAGCAGTAAGTTTTCAGTCTCTCGCACCCGAAGCACCTGCACACACTCTACCTTCCATAGAAACACCAAACAGGAGCAAGTAGAACACCCCATCCGACAATATATATGTCGTCAGCAAACGGAAAACGAGGGTCTGCATTTGGAGATGTTCTCAAGTCCTTGACTCAATCGCTCAAACCCGCTTCCGGCAGGGTGCCTGTCGTTGTCAATGCCAAGGTTGTTGGAGGAGGCTCCGATATGCAGAAACTCCTTCAACAGCTCCGAAGTGGGTCTATATCTATCAGGGTTGCTGCAGCCTCGGAAGTGTGTCAGTCCTTACAGAAATTTTCCATCTCGTCTGTGCCGGAGGTGTGGTATTTGGTCAGAGATTTGTGTGATGGCAGACACCCCAGCTCAGTCCGCATAGTGGCACTCGAGGTGATGGTGCAATGCATCCTAAGAGACGAAGATAACGTCAGCAGCAGGCTAATGTACTACAGGGACATTTTAAAGTTTTGCAACATGAGCGAAAATAGGTTGGACCCGCAATTTATCCATTTCTTCAATGCCCTAGTGATCTTGTCCAATGACGGAAGAGACATCCTAGATCTCTGCATATATAACCAGGAGAGGAACTGGTTTGAGTTCATTTCACTCATAATCAAAACGTTGAGTCGATACTTCAAGAACGATGCTGGCAAAAGCTTGAATGAAGCCCCAGAATACTATGAAGTATTCCATCGCGTGTGTCAATACTTGAAACAGTGCTTCAAGTACAATTTTTCTCTCTTGGAGGAGCAATTTGTGTCTTTGATTTTGGATGGGATGTACACCATTTCGTTTTCAATAGATGCCAATTCCATTTTGGAATCTATCGGTGAGCTAGTTGAGATCATCTCGGTGTTTGGGTTCATTCCTCGCCGCTCCTATGTGCCTACCATTCAGCTTTTTTGCTGGTTTGCATCTGTTTCGCCTGAACTCCATGATATCGCATGGCAGGCTATGTCAAGACTATACAGTGTCTCACCATTCAATGCTATGGACGGGATTGTTTCAGTTCTTCAGGATCCCAAGCTACAGGTGCTCAAGGGCCGCAATGTCGACTACTTTGAGCTTAAGCAGGAGCCACCTTATAGGGTTTTGTTAACGGCATTGGGTGCTTTGACCATGCTCGAACAGTGCTTGCTCAGCTCCAGCCTGGATTTCCTCGAAAACGTCAACTTTTCCTACGACAAATTATATTGGAGTATCACGGATTGTCTATCACTAGACTTAATTCTCATTAATAGTGGCATCCTTCGAATCTTCGACCATTTATTCTCGGGGCTTGAGGCCGGTACTAGTGCCACTAAGAAGTTCATGAAACTCTTCCCGTTCGATGTGTGGTACTCACCATCTGACTCCATCTTCAATCTTCTCTCCAAGTTAAGGCTCAATACCGACCAAGATAAGAGCTATTGGACAGCTATATGCTCGTCCCTCCATGAACGCTTTATTTCTCATGAGCTCGTGGCTCCCGAAGAACGCCTTAATGAGCTTTTTCTTCTCCATCCTCACCAACTAGAAGAGCCCATCATCATGAGCATCCTTGAACACTATCGAAGTGAACGTTTATGTACCAACATGAGTTCCAGAGGACACGAAAACTGCTTTGAAATCTTGAATGCGTTCTATTTTACAAAGAGTAGCTCGAAGCTATCTCAGAACATAAGAATCAGTGTTCTTCAGCTAATCAAGGATAGTTACGAAGCTTCTTCCATATTCTCAGGGAATGAAGAGGTGCCCATTGATTGTGTTCTTCAGGTCTTGAAGGCTTCCTGGGCCGAAGAAGATGAATATGTCGTTAAGTACATCTTCCTGACATTTTTGTTCGACATACTACAGTGCTCCTCACTCAATGTCCTCAAGGCATCGCTTTCAGTTTTTACCCTGGTATTAACATCCAGTACAAGCTCTGGGAAGCCACAGACCCGGAATTCTCTCAACTCCTTGACAATATCATCCCCATCATATAAGGTTGCCACCATCAGCAGTTCCAAAGACACACAATTCAATTTGGATAATAATCAGGGCCAAGTTTTGAAGGAACTAGCGAAAACGCTTTGCAAGGCCTTTATTACCTTTTCAACCACAAATGCAAGTGCTTCTGGAGAACTTTACAACTTCTTGATTGAAATGGCAAAGTTTGCATTAAAGGCAGGACAGCACGGTACTGCTCTCATAATATTCCGTGGTTTCATCCGCATCAGGTCGACTGATTTGGGGCAAATTTACTTCGCAGAACCAGCTGATATGGAAGGTTTGGCCACTACCTTGCATAGGAACAAACTGGAGGAGTCCAGTAACCTTGAACTCAATCGTGGCTGGAGCTACCCAGAGAGCCCAGAGTACCTTCCCTCTGCCTATTTCAACAAACCCTCCAGAAGCCTTTGCATACCCAAGATAAAAGAGGCTTTCCCCTCTACCAAAGCCGAGTTTGAGTTGGATATCACAATGTGGTTGGACATCGTCATCAAAGTCTTAGGAGAATATTACCACTGGGAACTCTATTCATATATGTGGGCCCACTTTTGCCCACAGCTCTCCAACATGAGCTTATTCTGGAATTCTAGAGGTCACATCTCGCAAATACAGCGGATTATTTGCGAGCTGATCTCTCTTAATCTTCCAGAGATGCTAAAGTTTCCCATTTCTCATACAAGCGTCAACAAGTCTGATTTGCAGGCTGTTTACGTCCGCAATTTGTCCGCCTTAATCGGGTATCATAACCATTTCACCAGAGCTGAAGAGGATAGCATTGTGAATGCGCTTTTGGTAGGCTTGGAAGCTTGGCAGAAGACTGCTATCCCTTGTATCCATATGCTAACGATCTGCTGCTATGAAATCCCAGAGTCTTTGAAGAAATACCTCAATCCTATACTCACAAAGCTTCAAGCTGGAGTCACGGACGTTTATGCCAGATCACCTACTTTAGAATTTTTGATGGCTTTAGGTAACGTTCCAAGCATGACCTCCAATTTCACCATCGCCGAGTTCAAGCGTGTTTTTGCCATCACTTTTCGCTACATTGAACATGCATCGTACCTGATCCAAAGAGGTCTCAACTCAGATGAAAGCAGAGCAAAAGGTACAAAGGACGCGAACGATAGGGCAAGCACCGAAGCGAAGATCCAAGTCCATGGCCTTGATGCTGAAGTTGACAAGAACCCTTCTACCAGATCAGAGGTTACCCCTATATTATACCAATATTTATTGACAGTGTCATATGCAGTCATTGCAAGATGGTTCATCAAAGTGGACCTTAATGATAGAGCGGAGATAAGTTCATTCATTGTACGCAATATTATCGCTTGCAGCGGGGCCACGGATATGAGCAACATTGATGACATGACCATTGCTTACTTGGACTTGGTGTCTCGATTTGCTTTCAGTGATATTCCTCTCAAGTTGGAGACCAAGCCCATTGACCAGCCGAACAGATCTAGAAATAGATGGCTTGTTGGTAATTCCATTGTCGAGATCCTGACTGATATGTATAATGGTGATTCCAACATTATTTTACGGAGACCCACGAGTTTTCATTCGTTAAGTGTGAGCTTCGATACTACGCTGATGTGGACTGCAGATGTGGAGGGAGAAGCTAAAAAGCCATTGGTTTTAAGCAGCCACTTGTTGCTTCAATTATTTAAACCTTTGGACCAAGGAAAGATTTCGAAACCAATCACATTATTGGATGACGCCTTCACGGAGCGTGCAATCAATTCCTTTGATAGGATTCCGGTTGTTGCACACCAAAAGGCAGGGATCATCTACATAGCACCCGGGCAGAACGAAGAAGCCAAGATCCTTGCAAACACTGTGGGATCTCCAGACTACCATACATTTCTTGATGGAATTGGGCAGTTAATCAAACTCAAGTCTACGGGTGCTTTATATGTGGGAGGACTCGATAGGGAAAATGGGACGGACGGAGAATATGCTTATTTTTGGGGAGACGAGTTGACGCAGATCATTTACCATACCACTACGTTGATGCCCAATCTGATGAATGATAAGTACTTTTCGAGCAAGAAAAGACATATTGGCAATAACCACGTGAATGTCTTTTTCGACGAATCAGGGCTCCTGTTCAATTTCAATGTGATCCGGTCGCAGTTCAACTTCTTGGCCATTGTGGTTACGCCTCATACTTTGAAGATGGGTGACTGCAGCCAGGAACACAAGTTCTACAAAGTGAAGACATACAGACGAAGTGGCGTTCCAGGAATCTTCTCTACGACGCACTTCAAGATCATATCGCTTGAGCAATTGCCAGATCTTGTTCGAAACCTAGTGATAATAGCCAACCGGTTTTCAGACATTTGGCACAACCTGGAAGGAGGCACGTATGTCACCAATTGGCAAATGAGGGTGGCCCAGATCAAGAAGTTGAGAGAAAAGACCATTGAATCTCATAAGCAGATCAACCAAGAAACGGTCAAGAAGGACGTTAAGCCCGAGAGTTCATCCAGCAAATTGACCACGCAATCGTTTTTGGAGCAATTACAAGCCAATCCGCAAGATGAAACCAATCCGGGTCCTGAACAAGCAAACATTGACAAGGGCCACGATTTGTATACACAATTAGAGTTTAGCTCCTACACATAGTTGGAGCACACGAATTATGACCTGGTGTCACAAGGAATACAAATACACATTACACATGGTACACAGTAAACACGGTATTCATATAGTATGGAATTCTAGAGGTATTAGAACTACAGTTCGAGCACAAATTAAGCTGTAGACGAACCTTAGCCGGCTATTTAATAACTCTTACAGGCCCTAGTCGCAACCTAAAGTCTAAAAGTAGCACCGTTTCCTTATGGGGAAACATCAACATAACAATACTAAGCAGAATATTACAGAAATTTATATATAGTAGGTGCCTATAGTGACTAATTCTAGTAAGTAATTCTATAAGTAATTCTATACTAATCAAAATAAACTATTTCATAAGCTATTGTACCAGCTAACTCTAATAAGCTACTCTAACACCGGTTAGAGCGGAAATTCTTCACTATAAGGAAGTCGGTGTTGCAGTCCCGTTAACGCCCAATTAGCAATTGCATAAGATAGAGGGTAATTGCGAAATTGCTCATGCAGAGGTGACCGCGGGCGCCATAGTGATCCAGACCAATTATTCGTCAAGACTGCCACCCTCAGCCCAAGTGCAGTCACCGCACCAAAGGCATTGCCCAGGGCGGTCAAAACGGATTATTCCCATGCACTGGCCGCCCTCAAAGTCTCTCATTACAATAGTTAGTATTGTTCCCCTTGGCCTCCACGTGGTGACCGGCAAAAGCTTGCTTGATTTGCAGCAACCTTCACCTCCCTCCCCATCGTCTGGATGCAGGTGGGGGCACACAGCTATTCGTGGTCTCGTCACCTCAGCAACGTATTTCGGTGGTGTTTGCTGTGCCTAGTTAGGGTTAAACTCCGGCCCTTTTTAGAGCCGTTCCCGCTTGCTCCTAATTTCTATGGGCTCTCCTGCACACCCGCCAGGAGCAGCGTCCGAATAACGCATTTCTGCGCTCGTTTTGCCGCGCCTCCTGATTGAATGTCTCTAGATATCATTACCACAAGCAAAAAAGAAATGCGCGGGCCGCATTATGTGCCAGTCTGACTAATGTAATTATTTGTTCCAACGTATATCTAAAGCTCTCCTTCCTCCCGTGCCCTCCCTGACTGATTCATTATTTGCTTCTCGTTCTCCTGAGCTATCTGCACATAGGCTGTCCTCTTGCTATCGTATCCGTGCCTGCCTTATCGGCCCTTGATTTTTCTGGACTTCATCCGCTTCCTCATCGCCTTCGCCCCAATCAATTAGTAAAGCACGTTTCATTTCCACATGTCTCTGAATTGGGAAAAGATGTCTTCGCGGGCTCTCCTATCTGTCAATGCAACTTTGGCCAGAGAGGCTGAAGCTCTTCACAACCTTTCTGTTCAATACGAAACGGACTCCGCCTCCCAGCTAGATTTGTTATCTAGTGTATCTATCATGTACGAAACCACAGTGAAAGGTGGCAAGATCGTTTGTTGCGGTATAGGAAAGTCATATAAGATTGCCACGAAAACTGTGGCCACTTTCAAATCCCTATCTATCCATACTGATGAGTTGCACCCTTCTGAGGCCTTGCATGGTGATCTTGGGACCCTTCGTGATAATGATTGCTTAATTTTTTTCACCTCCAGTGGAAACACCCCAGAATTGCTCCAATTGCTTCCCCATATTTCTCCAAGCATACCGATTATTCTCCTCACGTGTGCTCGTGACTCAAAGTTATCCCACCATCCCCAGGTGAAGAGCTTGTTGTATGCTGAACTACCTGAGCATTTGAAAGAGTCCTCGGTGCATGGGGTTCCTGCCCCTACGATATCCGCCACCTTATCTTTGGCCTTGGCCGACTCTGTTGCTCTTGCTCTTGCAGAGATGATTGAGACTGATCACGAAAAGCGGAAGAAGACCTTCTCCATGAAGCACCCTGGTGGTTCCATTGGGTCCGACTTAAGCCACCTTAATGATAATTTTTCAAGAATGGAACTACCTACCAGCTCGAACACCGTTCCCTCGCGCAATGTCGAGAGCTTCTCGTCCTTGCTTTCTTTGAACCAGGTTTCGAAGGGCATCAGAAAGTATCTGCTGACGCAGGCTTCCTCCTTGGGCTCCTCCCCTATTGCCTCTGACTCTGAAGATATTGCTGGAAGCAAACCAGATGGTGTTTTATCGTCTAAAATCTCCAGGAGTGCTAAAGAGTTGGTATATGAAACGAATAAAGACAGCTTGTTGGCATGGTCCGAGGCTAATCTTTTGAAAAACATTGCGGTATACGACTTCATCGTATGCCAGGAGAAGAAAAGGTCATTTGCCCTTGATACTCCTCAATTGAGGCTTCTATACCGAGAGACAGTCCAATCGTCCGGTTGGAAGGGCATGAATGAGGTTTTCAAGTCTTTCCGTCTCATCGAGACTATCTGATATTTATTGAATACACAACGAATATTTTGACGCAATTAATTTTTAAGCTTTACATTAAATACAAGAATACTTACGCATCATCCTCTTCCACTAACGCAGTCTCAGCCACAGCTATCATCTTCTCCACAGAGGCCAAATGCTTTCCGTAGTTGTTCTTCATTGAAAGCTGCTTCAAGTACTGTCTCAATTTGACAACCAACATCTTTTTTTCGGGGCTCTTTGGACCAAACCCTTCCACCAACTTTTGGATCACATAATTGGCATATTGATCTTTCATCATAAATGCTAAAGGAGAGTCGTCATGGACGTACTCCTTTTCAATATCTTCGTTCCCCAACATAACCTCGGCATGAATCCTGCGCCTCTGCTCCATAGTTCCGTACTTGATGCATTTTTCAATGACATTGGAAGCGAACTTATGCTTTGAGAAGTTCACAATGGAGCCAAGAGCGATTTTCAAGATTTCCTCCTGGTCTGCGCTGTCTCCGTTTTCCAAAATGTGCTGGATAACGTAGTTTCCATATTGATCTTGGATAAGGTAAAAGATGAAACGCTTCAAATCGGTCAAAATGAATTGCTGGTCGGCCAGACTTGAATGTTCCAAAAGTCTCTGGATCACTCTACATCCATAAGGATGAGTTGATAGGTGGTAAATGTGGTTCTTCAAGCTGTCGAGGATGAATCCAATGTACTCGATAGGAATCTTTTCTATCGATTTCTGCACCACGTGATTACCATTCTGGTCCTTTGCACACACAAGAATGTGGCTTTTCAATTCATCAACGATGTTCCGCTGGCCTTCCAAAGGAACGTATTCTAACGCTCTTTGAACAACTCTGCATCCGTACATTTGTAAGGAAAGATCGTAAACTTCACCAGACATGCTATCCAAAAGAACTTGTTTCTGAGTTTCTGAGCCGTACTCAAAGTACTTCTGAATCACGTAGTTTCCAAACACATCCGTCATCAACTCAAGTGCAATATCGCGAAATTCATTAAAGACAACTTCTTTTTCCTCTTCGGATGCCATTGGCAATTTCTGCTGGATAAACCTAGACCCATGCTGGTCCTTGGTAAACTCCACAATGTGACCATATATATCCTTTAAATAATAGTCTTTGCCCTTTGCATTCGAGCGCACCTCTTCTAAAAGTGGAGACCGGTAGATGTGGTGACTTGCTTTGCCTCCACCTGCACCACCTTTTCCATTTTTAAATTTCTTGCCCTGTCCATTTTGTGAATTCATGGTCCCAGCACGAGAGCTTTGACCCAGTGGACCTGTTGGAAAGTTGGGTGTAGTCTCCTTAGGCTTATTGGCTGGTGATTGAACATTAGATGGAGCATCTTCTGTAGCCGGAGCACTTTGGGCTGAATACATCGAGAAGGGAACGAATGACTGAAACATGAATCCTGCAGCGTTTGGTTGTGCAGAACGGTTCATCAAACCTACTCCAGGCAATGCTCCAGATTTATGTGGCAGTTTCTTTCCCGATTCAGCTGCTGCATCTTTCTTCTCTTCATTGATCTCAGTAGAGTTCGTATCTTGTGGAGCAGGCGCCATGTGATAAGGCATCATTCCATACATGCCACTTTCCACAAATGGAGGGCTCCCCATCATCATAGGAGGGGGGCTGATAGGTGGATAGAACGGGGTACCTCTTGAGTAAGTGCTCTGGGAGAGATATGGCATTGGTTGAGGAGGGATGGAGCCTCCATCGAGAAAGTAATTGAAGCTTTGGTGCGGAGTAAACGAAGTGGCAGTGGCGGGATTCCAGAAGCCTGGATTGTGGTTGTGGGAGTTGTCATTAGAAGCACTTGAGATGGAAGCAGTCTCAAGGCCGTTTGATAAAGAAGCAGTGGCTTGTATTGGCGAGTTGCTGTTGTAGTTGTCAATCTTTTCACTGATGGATTGATGTCTCGAGTTTCTCGACGAAATATTCAAGTTCTCGTTCATAGATCCATGAGGCGAAAGATTAAAGGGTTTGACCGAGGCAGCATCACTTCCAAAACTAGTTCTTCTAAGAGAGTCACCACCATCTAAAGTCATAGTGCTCAAGGAATTCGTAAGCTCAATCTCTCTGGTTGCATCGGCCACCGCAGCAAACTTATGGAGAAAGCTTTCTTGAGGTGGGTGTCTGCTTGCAATACCACCACTAATAGAAGTGGTACCCAAAGGATAGTTTTGTGGCTTCGAGGGCTTGGGCGTACTCAAGGTATGAGGACCCCCAGTACTGGCGGCATAAGACACGTTGGGCAAACTGGACTTAAAGTCGAAGATACTCCCCTCGAACTCTCCACTGTCTCCGAAAGAGAAGGTTCGATCTTTCAGGTCGCTGGCATCAAGAAGACTGCCGAATTTGGAAGACATGTTTCTTTAATAGGATAGAAGCCGGCTCAATTATGTACAAGGTAATTTTTGATCCTATGTTTTGAAAACAAGACGATTAGTGTGTGGGTAAGTATTCAAGCGACACAGTTGTTGGAGAAGCTAAAGAGTATAGATAGCGGGCAAATTTAAAGAGCACGAAAATTGCTGGACTAGCAGAGCGATTATGTACCCAGTCTGCTAAAAGCAAGATTAGACTTGAGCCGGAGTCTCGCGGAGTTTATTGGTGCCGAACAAAAGTGGGGGGAACGAGAGGGTGGCACTGGTATGATTTAGCGAGGAAATAATGATAGTGGTAACACACAAATCTATGCCTGTGCTGCGGTGTGCAGGATCACACGAAGTAACAGTTTCCCCATAACCAATACATCTACAAAGACTTGTCATGAACCGGCGTTATTTTACTATGGCTGGGTTGTTGGGTTGGGCGCCCTAGCAATTTGAGTTAACCCAAACTTTCATGACAGGGTATTTATTGCGCCATATGGGACACGTATAGTAAGCGCAGGAAGTAACATGTCAGGCCGAACAGAGTACCAGAATCTAGGTCGCTTCTCAGGACTGCGCCTTCCCTACCGCATGTGTTTGCCCAGTTGTGTGTTGGCCCAGTTGCCGGGCAAGTGCTCGTAACGCTACATTGACTAGTGAAACAGGACATTTGAAGACATCGGGGGATCTTTCTTGGCAAGTCCTATGCCCCATGGCATTAGTCAGTATATCGACGGATTTCACTTTAAACATAAAAACCTGATATCTATACGCAATATTGTTCGCACTAATTTTACTCACTCTAAATATGGCGCCGCATGTAGTCTCCTCCTCACCACCATGAAGCCTCCAAACCATGATCGGTTGCTAAACCTCCTATATAAAAAAACCGTTCCTCAAATCAAGCCCAAAGTGCCTATAGTCAAGCGGGTGTTGTATGAGCTTGATTCCAGTCCCGAGGCTTCCAAATCGGTGTTGGATGACTTGATGCAGTTTCAGTGGGATCAGAAGCCTCTACACGCTGCTATCGAAGACGCTGAGAATTTAACTGAAAAGCCTTTTACCAATATCTTGCGCTTGAATTGCAAGAATGCCTACGTGTCCAAGTCGGACCTCTCCGATATTTATCCTGTGGTGAGAGACCGTCGTTACCTCCTAAGACACCCATTGGAGAAGGGCATAGATTTCCATTTCGTCAAGGCCAGAAACCCGTTTTCCCTAATGTTTACGGGGTCGTTCTACTTGATTTTTCCAAACTATAATCAGGCTTGTGTCTACTTCCTCGAGACCCAGCGAAAGGTCCTCAATGGCATGAATATGGAACTACATTTTGTGGAGCCTAGCGATACTCATCTCAAGCAAATGGCCTCCCCTTTTCTAAAGGACCCAAGACTCGTCAAGCCCATAGAAAATATCAAGTCTGCAATCGAGAATTTCCGCAAGACCCCAATCCAAGAGATCTTTGCTTCTTCCATGCCGCACCTAGACACCATGAGCCAGTTTACGAGCACTCAGCACGACTACACTAAGTATGTGGGTCTTGATGAAGATCCATGGTATAACACCTTGGCTAGCTTTTCATATATCCCACATCGCTCAAGTCTGGTTGTTGTTAGAAATCTTCCTTTTGGTATCACAGGCCCTGCTATTCATAGTCTATTGTGGGACTATGAGTTTGCAACAGAGGAGAACCCTCAGGCTTCCATCCACAATTTGAACCTGGATCCTGTGGCACAAGTATCAATGGCGCTACTCAACTTCAAAGATGAGAAGCATGCCCGGAGATTCGTCAGGAACTACCATGGCCGGAGATGGGAGAAAGTGATGTCACGAAAAGAAAAGGCGCTTTACGAACCGATCCTTTGTGAAATTCTTGATTAATATATTATTATTAGGGGTTGGGCTATTTTCCACGTTCGTTCATTAAAAAAAGCTCAGTTGTTGCTATAAACACCTTTTCAGATCAGTCATTTCTCCAATCTATACTCCTCCAACTGGTTCTGACAATCGAGTAAGTGCGCAGATTGGCCTCTGTAGACGATGATGGTGCGGCCAATGAAGATGCCTTGTTGTCGTGATCGGCATTGGAGGAATCTTCAACAATGACATATTTCTCCCATATTTGTTTCACCTTCCAGACCAAGATGATGGTGTCGTTTCCGGACCATCCCAACGTGGCAGTATCACTGGAATCATTTGCATTGAAGTCTGTATGGTATTTACTTGTGTTGACGGAACAACACGACCATGTGGACTGAAAGTAGCTCAAAATGGGGAGCGGGAGTGGAAGCAGGATCTTACCTAGGACATGATGCTTGTTGGTGGGTGCCTGGTGTCTTGAATCCTTGTTATAAGGATCATCGGGGGAGCTCTGGACTAGGGGGCTCAAGTTGAAAACATGCAAGGTACCTTTATCGGACATGACGGCTAACTTAGTGTCGTTGCCCGAAAACTTCATGGCAGTAATTATTGCCCGATCGAACCCCCGACGGAATTCATGTAACAATGCAGTTGACAGCGTTGAATGCACCCGGATGATTGTTCCTGTGTCACTTGCCGATGCTATCAAAGTGCCTGTGCGACTCAAGGCAAGTAATCTAATGTTGGACTTGTGAGCCTTGATGATTTTAATGTCGTTCTTTTCGTGGCCCTCGGGGGAAACGTCCACCAATTGGATCTGACCAGCAGCACGGCCGGGGAATGCTAGAATTTGACCTTTCGTATGGTCTTTGGGGAATCCCTGGAAGGAATTGCCCGCCAATGGACTATTAAAGTCGGAATGAGACGGTACTGTAGAATGTACAGACAAATCAGCTATGCCACCCTTGTTCTCTATCGTTTCGTAGGAGGCGATTTTCTGTGGTGTAGCGGAGAACTCGTAAATCTGCACATGGTTAAGTAAGACCACGATGATTTTGACTCGGGACAAGAGAACATTGAGGATGGAGCTCATGAAGTCCATAGTAAGACCCGGTTTCCGCTTCAAATCATCCCAAATCAAAAGTTTGGTGATCGGAAACTTGGGGTTAACTCCGCCGCCCACGAGAGCCAAGTAGTTGGTTCTATGGAGCATAGACACGAGGCCAATGCCCGAACCGGATTCAGAGTCTCGGCCCGCTTTAAACTGACGGTTGACCCGTAGGTCTATGGGATTGGTGTTGTAGACTAGGAAGCCATATTCGTGGCCAATTGCAAAACATCCCTGATCCTGGTTAAACGAGACGGAAAGAAAGTTTGTATCGTGCTTGTTGGCAATGGATCTATTAATCATGATAAGTATATTGCATAGAGACAAAATGCAGTCTGTTTTTTAGTTTTGCTTATTTGAGTTCCCCCCTATGTCTTTTTTTCTAAAACGAGTCCCAAGTGCTTTTGGTGTGACCAATTGTGGAATTAAAAAGGAAGGTGTGAGGGAGGGGCGGAGTAGGACGGCCAAGAACTCAGCAGGGATGGGCCGCAGGGGAACTTCAGACCACAGCCTATATAGTAACTTCTTAGAGCGGAAGTTCAGAGGCACAGCTATTCCCAAAGAGTTTTGACCCTGGGTAGTGCAAAGCAGGGATTTGGAGAGGAGTGGTTGTGATAAGAAAGTTTACGCGATTACGCGATCAAGGAATCCGTTGTCTTAAAGCTACGTTTATGGTGGTATGCGCACATTGTTAGAGTGAATTTGGAGAAGAAAAAGTATACGAGCCGGAAAGGACGGTTATGTACGAGATGGCTATTGTGTGCTATAATTATCGCTGCCGGTTTTATTCGTGGTATGCTTATTTCACGAAGATGGGGCCACTGGTCTCACCATGACGTCACTGTATAGTGAGACACTATTTAAATAATGCCACTTAACAATAAGCACCTGGGAAAGATGCAACCCAACGTATCGCACATGTTGATGAAAAATAAAAAAAAAACACTTTCTTTTACCGTGCCTGACTCCTGACCCCTGTTAAGCACAATATTATCAACAACATGTTCTAGTCACTCTCTAGATCCATCACCTCTTCTTCACTGGATATTTCACCCTGTTTGAGCTGTCTAGCCATAGCGTCCACGTCATCGGAATTTGGTTTCCGCTGAATGTCAGTAATATTATGCGTCCGCTTGGACAATGGGGTTGCAAATTTGCTTGCGGCTGAAAAGTAAGACGACGACGCACCTGCTTGCCCATCGGATTCCCGAAGTTTATACTTGATTGCATCAGTGCGGAATTCGGAAAGCTTGGAGTCCATCTCACTCAAGAAAAGCGGTGAGTTTTTATTAGATAAAAGAGCTCGTTTGAGAAGATCTTGGGCCACGGGATCCGATGGTGATAAGGCTAATGCATCGTGTAGCACTTGAATAGCCTTGTGTTCGTCGTTCAACTTCATATACACTAAGCCCATAGACGATAAAATATTGCTATCATTCTGGGGGCTTAATTTGAGAGCTTGTTGAAAACAATCAAGTGCCTTGTAAGGGAGATCAGCCCTTCTGAATACATGTCCCAAGTTGGAATGGATGGAGATCCAAGTCTTGGAATCCGAGTTGAGGTATCTGGCTGCACCCAATGCTTCATGGAAATAAGACTCTGCCCTCTTCAAGGAATTGCGGTGGTAGTAAATGACCCCCATTTCGTTCAAGAGGAGTGGGTCTGTGTTGCAGATTTGGTATGATGCCAAGAGGTACTCCTCGGCGAGGTTGACATTATTCATTTGCAAGTGTTGCATGCCGAGATACAAATTAGGTAAATGTGTTCCGGGGAATAACCTCGCCGCAAAAGCATAAGCACTGATGGCCTGCTCGTGCTCGCCCTCTAAAGCAAATGTATGAGCAAAGCCTATCCAGCCCTGGCCACTATTTGGGTTGAGCATGGTTGCTTTGCTGAAGAACTTTCTTGCTTCAATGATCCTGTCTATGGAGAGGTAGTAGATGCCGATAGCCAGCCAGGTAATAGGATTGCTAGGATGGTGGTCTGCTAGCTGATGTGCCTTGAGAAAGAGCTTATTCCTTCCGCCCAATTCGTAGAGACAACTCAAGTAGTTCGGGAGTAGGCTGAAATTGTCGGGGTCTTTCTCTAGCGCTTTTTCACAGATTTTAAGGCACTCGTCGTAGTTGCATCGGACATATAAATAGTCTGCTCTGCTAGAGAGAAGGTCTGCGTTGTCACCAAGCCTGTACTCGTCCTTTAAGATGCCTTCGGCTTCCTCGAACTTGGAGATGTTGATGTACTTGCTCAATCTCAAAATGTATAGTAGTTTGATGAGTTCATCGTTGTCGTCGGCATCTGCGTAGTTAAGCTGGTTGATAAACTCCCACTGTTCTCGTGGAGATAGGAGATCATTATTGATCAATTCGTTAAATGCTTCAAAGCACTTGACGTCCACCATGACCGCTTCCTTATAAGCCTCTTTCGCTTTCTCGTAGTTGTTTTGGTTGGCGAACACTATGCCTCGAAGATAGCACATGGACGCTTCAAGACGGGTGCCTCCATCCGTATTGCGGACTTTATAGTTCGATTCCTTGAAAGGGTTGACTTCCCCAAGCAAATCCAAAGCATCGTCCCATCTTTCGAGCTTGATCAACGAGTATGCTGACAAGTAGCGGCAGCTAAGAGACTGCTCGTAGTCAGGCTTGCTAGAAAGAAGCTTATGGGCGCGTAAATAGTTGCCACGATTGAAGTGCACTTGGGCTAGCCAAAACGCATCGTTGGCATCGTCAGTTAAGGTCAAGATCTTATCGCCAATGTACTCAGCGGTGTCGTAGTGATGCTGCATCAAGGCATCGTGTCTCCAAAGCCTAAGCTTCTCTGCGCGGGACAAAGGCTCCTCGGTTGCTCCAGCAGGCTGATTGTTGGAAGGTTTCTCGTTGTAGTCGACATTGGCATTCTCGATATTATAGAACAGCGACAGCAGAGAGTTGGGGGTGCTAAACAAATTCCCACCATGAGGGTTGGGTGGGGTGATGAACACGTCCTGTCTTCTGTTGCGGATATGCGGAGATATAAATAGCGTGGAGTTGTGAGGCAGAGGCGTTTTGTGGTTCTGTACCATGCTGGAGATGTGGTTGCTTTCTGTCTCTGGGTGTGGTGTAGTCTGAGGAAACCTCGAAGATCGTTTGGGGTCTCACTGATGTAGATGCGACTGTTTACATACACCACGCGTGAGGCCATCTGAGCTCTTGACATGCATTTCTACTAATACCGATATTTTATTCAAATTTTAGGAAAGACTATTTTTAGACGAATTTTCGAAGAATATATTTTTAGAGGAATTTTAGTGAGAAAAGTTGACTTGGTCAGTTTAGAGAAATGGGTGTATAAATAGTAGAGCCTTTGGTACTTGTGGCTGAATGATTGGGTGGTCCAACTGTCAGTCTGTGTGGTCCGTTAGTCTGCGTGGTCCGTTAGTCTGCGTGGTCCAGTCATTCACTATTGATTTATACAGCGCATTGCGTTGGACCAGAAATAGTCTATCCAATGTACTATTAGTTCATAAGCACCTAAAAGACTAAGATTGTTAACAGATGTGATACAATCTTAGTCCTATACTAGACCATCACCTGGACCACTTACTACTGGTCACCTCAGAGATCAGCTCAGTGTACCAGTACAGAGTATCAGCTCGAAGATCAGGTCAAAGTATCAAGTCATGATTTAATCGCGAACACCATAAATTTGGAGCAGCCATTAGTCTGAGATTTACAGATCCATGGTTGACTATTGGTATACATTATTTTGGGAGTATTAGGAACTTCACTATGCCTTACCTTATTCCTCTGGTCTAACCAGTACCATAGCCAGACTCACCACTCACCACTCACCAGATTTTAACTACACTATACCAAAGAAGTAGAAGAGACGTAGAAGGAGGTACATCTGAGTGAATTTCTGTGACTCTATTCATGAGTTTTTGTCATGGTATACAAGACTCTTGGTCTGTGTGGTCAGTCTCTATAGCTGGAGCAGTGACCATTCCAAAGAACCATACACCCAACTTGGTTTATGTTTTTTAGGAATCATATATAGATTTTTTGGATGAGTCAATATTCGTCTTCCTTTAAAAAATGAATTCTAAGGCGTGTAGAGGGAATACACCAGTGTCACTATGGACTTATTTTGCGGTGGTGTATACTCAGTTTAGATAATAGCTGAGAATTGAAGTATTACTGCAAAAATCAAAAAAAAAACAGAAAGAATCTGAAAAAAGGGTTTCACTAAACAAATAACAGCTCCAATGATGCTGCCAAACAAACCAAGGCTTTTTCTCCGATTTAGGTCGTTATTGCTGGAAACACCAGAAGACCGTCTATCTGCAGAACAAGAGAGATGAGCATCAAAAAGCAGCGCAGCGCACACCGACTCTAGTCTACGCCAGCCACACCCGGAATGTCTAAAGCATCACAAACTACGCAGTTCCGGATCTTGGCCGGATCCTACGAGCACAACTTGCTCTGTGTATCCCTCATCTTGAAAGACAAGATCGAGCCCGTGTTCCAGCCGATATTCCACTTCCAGGCACACACCCGGTCCATCAAGTCCATCGATGTGGCCAGAAGGTACTTGGTCACAGGCTCCAACGACGAGCACATTCGTATCTACGACTTGAAAAAGAGAAAGGAGTTGGGCACCTTGTTGAGCCATCAGGGTACAGTGACCACGTTGAAGTTCTCGCATGAGGTCAATGGGGACACTCCGGTCAATGGAACCGAGAAAAACGGCAGGTGGCTTCTTTCGGGGTCCGAGGACGGCAAGATCATTATCTGGAGAACCAAGGACTGGGAGATGTTTGGCACTTTGAAAGGACACCAGGGCCGTGTCAACGACTTGGACATCCACCCCAGTGGCAGGCTTGCAATTTCCGTGGGTACCGACAAGACCATTCGGTTGTGGAACATGATGACAGCCAAGAAAGCAGCAGCGTTGAAGATCAAAGGAAAAGATCACTTGGGTCAATCGGGAGAGATCGTCCGATGGTCCCCTGACGGAAAACACTTCTTGGTGGCCTTGCTAACCCAATTGTTTATCTACGAGCTTGGAGACGAGGCCAAATTGATCCGCAAATTGAAGTTCAAGTCCACGCTCATGTGCCTTGAAGTTGTGACCATCGAAGACAAGGTCTACTTTGCTGTGGGCTTGAACAACGGGTCCATTGAATTCTATGGCACTGATGTCTTTACTGAAACGGACAACGAGGATACTGCAGTGGAACCAGCATTTCTTTTACAAGGTCACTCCAGCAGAATCAAGAGCATGTCATTCATTTGCACCAAAGAAGACACTCATGGCGTGCCATACCTTGTTTCCATTTCTTCAGACGGTAGGATTGTGGTGTGGAATGTCTCGTCCAGCTTCAGAGACCAGGTTGCAGTGTACGATACTGGGGAGAGATTAAACCGTGTGACAGTATGCGGAGAAATGATTGAGAATCCCGAATCTTTGAAGAGAAATCACGAGGCAACGGAGATGCCCAGCGAAACGGAGTATGAGACCGATACCGATGCAGTGGAACTAAGAAAAGCCATTCTCGGCCCCGACAAGAAGAAGAAGAAGGGAAAGAAGGCCGTGACGGTGACTTTGGAGTAGAGTCTATATGTAGATTACAAGAAAAAGTATTTATAAGCTCTAGGACAACCTGGCCACGTGACGGTCGAACAAGCTCTTGGCTCTCAGCCAAACAGGGTCGGTTTGTCTGTTGTCTAATTGTAGCAAGTAAGGCATCAAGTCCTTGGAGAAGAACTCCGAGGCTTCTCTGGGTAACAACGAAGGCAAGTGGTCGATAGAACACACGGACAACTTGGGGCCCTTGGATGTTTCAACTGGCACGGTGGGGTCGTTGAACACCGTGGCAATCGTGTACACGGGAATAGGGTTGTGAGGGTTAGTTGTGTCGGCCGAGACATCAACAATGGACCTCAACTTTCTGTCGTCCTTGTTCAACGAGGCAAAGTCAATGAAAGGCGGGATTGGCGACGACAAGTAGATGCAGTTGATGAAGATATCGGACTGGACAATCTCCTCGAATGGACCGCCCTTTGCCGTCTCCTTCATGTCCCATTTCAAAAGGTTCTCCTCTGGGATTCCCACCTTTCTAAAGAGATCAAGTGCTCCCGAACCACATCTTCCCAAGGCACCAATGACCAAACATCTAGGGTACTCGCCTCCATTTTTCTCCAAAGCAGCAGCCAATTCCTTCTTAACATGGCTCACCAATTCCGTTTCATTGGGGTATGGGTTCACAGCAGGCAAGTTTTCACTATCGCTGTGCAATTGCTTGAAGGCCCAGTCCAAGACACCAATGGCAGCACCAGCAAAGCCGGCATAGAAACCAAAAGCAGCCACTCTTCTGCCCTGGTCGTTCTCCAAGAATTCCAAATCGTACAAGGTTCCCTTGCCCGCAGGGAATCTGCTCAAAACGTCTTGCCAGCCCGCTTGGTCCTTGTAACAGTGAGCAAACTGGATGTGTTCATGCACCAAAGGAAAGGTTTCATTTTCTGGCAATTCCTTCAACCCAATAATAAGTCTATCGGAAGGAGCTTGCTTCCACGAGCCTGCAGGCACGATTTCGGCGCCAACGTCAGCGTATTCCTGGGCCTTGAAGATCGACTGGTCACTGTCTTCAACATAGACCTTGTAACCGGCATCCAACAATTGTTTGGTGGTGGTAGGGGTCAAAGCGGCTCTGGCTTCCAAAGGCTTGGTTTCAGCTCTAAGATGCAAAATGGTCATGGTGAGCAATTGAGGAATAAGTGGCTGTAAAAAGAAGGCTGGGGAAGGGCCGTCTTTATAGTTCTGGCGAGGTGAGGTGATTGTCGTGCAGGACATGCAGAACGTGGAGATTAGTGGCATTTCACCGAGCGATGTGACTCAACGAGCACTGTGTGCAGTGAGATAAGCACGTGACCCGGTATTTCCACTGATAAAGAGAAACGAAAAAATGGGGTTTGGACGTCCAGAAAAGTCTCACAGGTACAGGGTGCAATGGTGGTTCTATTTATATACAAATCTATGTACAAATCTATACAAATCGATACAGACCCGTAGAGATTTTTTTGGTTAGTGGTGCTTGATGCGTAAGTCTGATAAGTGTACTGCACCGGGCGCGGCGAAATCTGCAAGAACGGCTTGACTCACTGACTCACCTTTATGGCTCGTTCACTATGGCTCGTTCACTATGGCTCGTTCACTATGGCTCATCCACTCACCTTCTAATGCACTCGAGAACATAATTCTCGAAAATCGGCTTGGCGGCCTCCCAACTGTTCTCCACAAAGGAGTCTCCGTACACCTTCAAGACTCGCTTCATCACCGCTATTTCCTTTTCGTCCTTCACCATGCCACTGGTCACCGCCTTTTCGTAGAGGAGCTGGGCAAACTCGCGGTCATTGTCGTAGAGATTTGCAACCATCAAGGCTTCTGTCAAGGATCCAGTTGGTGACCGTCCAGTCACTTCGTTCACTTCTTTGGACACCAGATTGATGTAGTTGTTGTAGATTTCAAGGCTTTTTTCGCTGGAAAACCGACTGTTCGCTAGAATCAACTGGCATAATGTGGTCACCGTGAGGTTTTCATGGTCCACAAAAGTTTCTGCAATTTTGAGCAGAGTTGTATCGTTCTTCTTCACAGCCTGGTAACTGAATCCTTGCACGAGTTTTGCCTGAACGAACTCAAGCCCAAACTTCTCAAATGTCTGGTAATGGTGGAACTTCTCCAATGCGGTATTCACACTGTCTTTATCGATCAAGTAAGTCTCCATGAGCTGCATCCGCAAGAAGAGCGAGCTGGGGTCTTTTTTGTCCAAATCAAGCTGGTTGGTTTCCACGTAGTCAAGTAGTTGGTCCACGAAGCTGTTCTTTTCGCCAGAAAGCTCCTTGGAGCCCACCATGCCTCCATATTTAAGGCTCAAGGCCAAACTCTCCTTGCTCAAAAGCGTAGGCTCAAGGCCAAACACGAGTTTAGTGAGTTCATACTGGACCTTCGGGTCCTCGGAGGAGTTCAACTTGGTCTGGAGCCAAAGGGCCCACCCATCGAAGTTGATGGCCGATAAGACGCCCAAGTCGCCTTCCTCCACCAACCTATCGAACACCATGTTCAAATGATGGCCCACTGTTTCGGGACCCAGACATAGGTTGATCAAGGCCACGGCCTTCTTGATGCTGGAAACCGATGGCTTGAACACCTCATGCTCCTCCAACTCCCTCAACTCACTCTTCTCCCCCTCGAGTAGCTTCTTGATCACCGAGAGTACCACCTGCTCCCTCTCTTCGACATTGCCTTCTCCCTCAAGGTAGTTCCTTCCGTGCTTCTCCAATAAGCTCATCAGAGTGAATGCTCTGCCTGGGTTGTGATCAATGAGAGCTTTCAAGGCCCCTGGACTCCACGGGTGCTTTGCTTCGTTATTAATGGTGTAGTAGAGGGAGAAATCGTGGGCTAGACCCTGCTCCAAGGCTTTGTTGGTGGCGTCGGGGGAACTGCCATTCTTGAGCGTTGTGCGGAGCTGGTCTAGCTGGTCTAGCTGGGAGTCGGTGACTTTTTGACTGAGCAATCTGGACGGTTTATGGACATTGAAGTTGAGTACGCTGCATTTGTGGCAGTACAAATGGCCCAAAGTACGTTTCAGCCCAAAGGTGTTCATTGGTGTAGGTATAACTTCTCAGAACGTGAAAAGTAAGGCCGCGCATGTGCCTAGTACTGAATCTAAGACATGCCCACAACATAGCTAGAATGTACTTATTCATTTTACTACTAGCGAACATTTCTTCACCTTAAACACTAGGGTATATTTATTCACTTAACGACTAGACTTAACCACTAGCGTGTGGCTATTCACATTAACCACTAGCGCGTAATTATTGACTTCGAACGTACCGCTCAACCTTCGCTATAGGCACATATGATCTTGGCATCAATGGTCCAAGTTGGCTTCCAATGCAGACAAAAGACCCAAGGCAGGAAAGTAGTTGGTCCATTTATCTTCAACATCGAGCCTATCAATGTCGTTGAAGTCAAAGTTCTCGTTGAGGTAGTCGTTGAAGTTGATGGCCTTCTCTTGCTTCTCACATTCGAAACTCCAGCTTGCTTTGAAGGCTCCTCCTAACGCACAAGCATTGGGGATTTCAACCTGGTAGTTTCCCTCCGTAGCTCCCATGATCGAGCCCATCTTGCCGATAATGCTCTTGTTCCTGGATGCTCCGCCAACAAAGAAGATTTTGCGGGGCCTGGAGGTTAAAGAATTGTACGTTTGTTTCTTGCCATCGGTTTCAATATCTCCGAATTTAGAATGCAATTCCTCGTACAATTTCTTCAACTGCTCGTCCTCGGACTTCTGCTTCACGCTGCTAGAATCCTCTGATCCACATAACATAGGGCCTGCTCTCAATCTGCAACTGATGGTTTGCGATTCCACAATGGAGCTCACATCCTCATCTGCATCCCACTCATCCACTGCTTCAACATTTCCTTTTGAAGTCAACTTCATTCTCTTGAGCTGTGCGGGTGCATTGGGAATGATCTCCCCTGTGTCAAAATAAATACCAAGCTTGTTGTCAAAGTTTTCAGACTGGTCCAAAATCTCATCAAACTTCTCCCACGAGTCACCTTTCACTCCATACTTCTTGTTGACTTTATCACGAACCTTCTCCCTAGCCAATGCGCCGTTGCTATAGCAGAGCATACCCATATAGGCATTGTCAATTGTTGGGTGCTTGAAGACATGATATTGAGAAGAAGGGTTGTAGTTCTCTGTCACCAAAAGAACGGTGGTTGATGTTCCTAACGACACTAACACATCGTTTTTCTGCAAGGGAAGTGAAATGATTGTTGCAAGGTTATCACCAGTGAATGAGTACACTCTAGCGTCTTCCGAGAACCCATACTTCTTGACAAAATATGGAGAGATATGGCCTAAGCCCTCATACGACACCGGGCTAATCTTGCCCAACTTCTGCTTGAGTTCTTCAACACCGGCCTCGGTTTCTTCTTTGGACTTGCCATCCAATTTGGGATGGACACCTGCTGCCACAGCCATCAAGTCGTCGTCGTAACCGGAGTTCTTTATGCTGTACAAGTTCATTCCGCAAGCATCAGCTTCTTCGATAGTGGTGATATGGCCCAAAAGCACCGATGCCACAAAACTGGACACCAAGGAGATTCTCTTGGTAGCTTTATAGACGTCAGGAGCGGAGCGGACGGCCAATTTCCGGATCTGGAGGCCGGTAAAACGGTAGTGGGCTCTTGAACCAGTTATTTCAGCAAGGTTTTCCGGGCCTTCAGTAACAAGCTCGAAATCCTTGATCTCCTGGCCCGTCGAATGGTCCTGCCAGTTGGGAGACGTTTCAGACGCAAAAGCATCCGAAAGACCCTCAAGCAACGAAGAAGAGTGTTTCAACTTGTTCAACGCAGACTCCGCCGAGTCCGACCAGAAAACAGAGCCATGCTGCATTCCAGAACCGCTTAAACCTTTCACTTTGGAAAAAGGGAACCCATCATCTTTCATGGCGGTGAACACATGGTCTATGGCCTCAAGCCACATGTGAACCGGCGACAAGATCTCGCCCGATTCTTCATTGGTCACCACACCCTTGTGGATTTTGTACTTCTCCTTGAACTCAGCATCAAACTCAACCGAATACGTGTTCAAAGCCTTCAACGACTCGTCAATCACTATGATCTTGAGCTGCTGCGTAGACAAGTCAAAACCCAAGAACAAGTTGGTGCAATGCTCATAAGTCATATTTCACCTTGAGCCACGTAAGCTTATTCTTTTTGTAAGCGCCCCACGCAGGAAAGGTCAAAAAGGAGATAACAACGAGACAGAGGGAAAATGTGCCGAGGAGAAATACCAAGTTCTGAGTAACAAATCCCACTAGGACACTGACAATAACCGAAACGTAGACGAAAAGTTGTTGCTGGTGGTGCACGGATCTCTGGCCTTCGTAGTCGATGGGAAATTCAATGGCTGAATTGATTTGGTCACGGAGTGCTTCCATTTGGAGAGGTTGGGGATGCGGAGTAGCTGGGAATATATATAGTAGTGAGTGAGGTGTCGCTTCGGCGAGGGGGATGCGGTAAGCTTACGCGCGTATGCAATTCTGAGTAAGGTTGCGCGGCCTGTGTGCAGGACACAGGGCCTGATGCGGTTAGTGCCGCAGAACCTAACCGTGGAATAACCGGTGTTTATAAGGTAATATAAGTCAGTGTTTACATAAATTAGGTAGAGGCAGCATAAGGCGCGTTTTACTTGAGCTTTGGTTGAGCTTTGGTTGACAGATGGGGTTGCGGGCCAGTTTCAGCTTCAGTTAAATATCATTGTATTGCAAATTGCCTTGAAATAGCTATGTTCATAATAGATGCTTAAGAGCCACTCGGGTGAAGGCAGACCCGAGTAGTCTCACATGACACCAGGCCATCGCAGCGTCTTCTAAACTTCCCCCACTAAATAGTACTAGTTACTATTGACATAGTACTTGATATCGTTACTCATGAGCTTCTCCTCCAAGAAGTCCGCCACCTGGTTATAGTGGTCTTCCTCTATCACAGACATGACTTTGTCGTTTTGCGTTGCATGTTCAAACAGGAACCCGTCATCGTCTTCTGAAAATACAGGGAGATCAAAGAACTTGGTGTAGCTCTTTTTGTCCATGGAAGAATTGTTAGTTGAGACTGTGGTGGATCTGGTGAGCGACGTCATGAGCAGGTTCTCGTCGGTCTCCGACACTAGAGGCGACGTCAGCCGCGACAAGAAGATGAAGTCGTCGTCGATTTCCTCATCGACGTCTTCCAAAGCTTTTTTTTCTTGTGAGCTTTCATGAGATGAAGCATTGTGTATTGGCAGCTTGATTGCCTCACTATACACGAACTCATCGATTATATCTTTACCCGAATCTTTGGGGAATCCAGAACCCGAGATTTTCTCCGAATCTTGAAGGCCTTGGTTCTTAAGGGTATTCAGGCTATTGAGATCGATGTTGACGAAGTTAAAGAGTTCAGCTTCAGATTGTTCGGGGTCTGTTTCTTGTTCAAGAGGCGACAATGTAGTCGCATGCGATAGATGGTTAAGGTCAGATATAAGATCGCTCATTATNAGGCGACAATGTAGTCGCATGCGATAGATGGTTAAGGTCAGATATAAGATCGCTCATTATGCCGTCACCCATCTCGTTGAAGACCCTCTTTCTGGCGGTGGTGGCCGTATCATACAAGCCTGCATGGAACGACGGAGACGAGGCCGAGTCCACCTGAGACTTGAGGCATCTGTAGTCGTGGATGAGCAGTAGGAGCTTTGTTTTAAGGTTATAGTTTTCGCGGTCGGTTTCGTTGATGTGGGATTTTAGCTCGTGGACAGAGCCTAGGCTGGATGGAGTGGAATGAGGTTTTTGGTGATATGCAGGAGGGTCGGAAGGAACGGACGGTTTTGTTTGAAGCCCAGGTCTTTTTGCGGCCATGGGGGCAGAAAGGGGGCCTGCTGGCAACTTGACCGGGAGACTTGGCTGAGTCAATGGCGATTTGTGATGGGGCAGTGGAATATTCTTTTTGGGGTGAGAAATGGTGGGTTGCTCATTTTTCAGTGGGCCCGTCGCTGCCGGGGGCTTTTGCTTTTTCTTTTCGGAAGCCGCCCGATTTTTGCGGGAGTTCTTGGGTCTCGGGGGTAGCACCCAGTTCTTGGAGGTTGTGATGGTCAAAATCGGCGAGTGTTGTTCGGAATACGACATTGATGCTATATTTGCATGTTAGGCTCAGAGGATGAACGCGAGCAAGACGAGTCAAGGGAGAAGAGCAAAAGCTTAGCGTTATGAAGGGCTTTTGTGAAGAGCTTGGCGTAAGAGCTTGGCGTAAGATCTTAGCGTTGTGAAGAGCTTAACGTTTTTGTGGTAGCAAAAATCGGATGTCAAAGTCGGATCAGGTCAGCGAAGAGGTTTGGACAGCGATAGAATAATAAGACACCAGAATTGATCAAGAGATTTTCAGCAATAGGGAAATCAATGAAGTCCGATCAAGTCCGATAAATAAATTCGATAAAAATCCGATAAATAAAGCCCTATTAAAGTCCGAGGCGTGGAAAGCGGAGTGTGGAGCAGATGGAAGAAATGAGGCAAGAAAAAGGCGGACGTGAGAAATGAAGCGTGAAGAGAGCGCAGTTAAATTACGAATTACGAACGCACGGGCCGCTAATGGACAAGCATTCGCGCGCCGAATGTTTCAGCGCTTGTATCCAAGCATTGCACTAACACCGGCGGGTAAAGCCGGGAGCCTTGAGCCGAGAAGCAGGAACCATGCGAAAACCCAGCAACAAAAAAAGTAAAAAAAAAAGGAAAAAAAAGAGCAGCAAAAAACGAAAAAAGATCAGCAGCAAAAACGCGCACTGTGTTCCAGGGCTCTAGTGCTAAATCTGCATCAAGTGCTAGCAAGCTTGCTCAACAATGAATCTGGTATGATATCCTGCAGCCAGGCAGACTGAACAAAACAGAGATAAGAACACAAGCAGAAGCAGAAACTGAAACTGAAACTGAAACTGAAACTGAAACTGAAACTGAAAAGAAACAACGCAAGAAACGAAAAACAGAACCAGAAACAAGCTTGTTACAAGTCTGTTTTACTTTTTGATCGGGTCTTCCTTTGGCCTGTCCTACGTGTATCTTGCGTCATAGTCTCTACAGTTCACAGTCTACGATGTCCCCTGCACGTTGTCCACTTTTACTCCACGGAACACTGTTCATTGACTGTCTCGTTTACACTCTCAATAACTCACTCACACCCATTCTTTCTCAATAACTCACTCACTCACACTCTCACTCACTCACTGTCACTCTCACTCTACACTCTTACGCTACTGTCTCTCACTACCACCCAATACTGTGTCTCACTCACTCACACTCTTACACTACTGCCCACTACATACTGCCTATATATTTCTTGCACCACAAGTTTAAGTTAAGAATATTTTTTCACCCCTTTTCTTTGTTTCGCTGCCTCCTTAATCTTATTTCTACTCGTTCCTTAATGTGATTAACTTTAGTGTTGTCTGATGTCCAACTGTAATGTTTAATTGTATTCTAATTGAATTGTTTAATTGAATTGTTCAAATGTAGTCTAATTTTAATAATCTAATTGTGCAATTGTCTAATTGTCTCGTGTCATGTGTGTATCTTTTCAATCAATTTCTGCCCCTGTCTGTCTTGCCTCTTTGTATTGTGTGGTGACTCGTTTGGTCCTTCGATTCTGGTCGGACGAATCGGCTGGCCTGACCCTCCGGGGCTAGGATTTGTTCGGCACACAACGCCGCTCGACGATTGTCTATTTTCGCCCGCACGCTTCGGCTCTGCGGTGCATCCGTCCATCCGCGCTTCCCACGGATACTTCGCTAGTAAAGCGGACGGCTTTCCATTTCCGAACGAACCTCTGCCGAAGCTCTGGCCAAATGAAAATCCGGGCCTGCATCGCTCTAGCGAAATGCAAAGAGATATTAGTTAATATTGAAAGAATTCCGGCACACAGCATCGGGCCTCGACGGCTTGTATTGGGCAATTGTAAGAGCACCGATTAGCTGCCCTGGGATGCGTTGTTTTAGTAAGGGCTCCACATTTCCAGAGAAATGGCCCCAAAAATCACCAGACACTTTCACGCTGTCCACTGTGGGGTATCAGGCATATAGATGCTTGGTTCATCTGGCCACTTCTTCGATCCCAATGTCTTGTGGTGTCTGGCGACCGCGTTCGACGCAGGCAAGTGGATTGTCCATTGTGGGACATGCATATACGCTCCTGGGGACGCGCGCGCGGCCTGCACCCGATAGATTGAACATGCGTCCGATCTTATATCCCCGGATATCTTAATCCGGATGCAGGCATAGCGTCACGCCCAAATAGGCTATAACCTAATCACCGAGCTGAACCTAAGCCTCCCAAAGTTCCGGATTCGAATTTATGCTTTCCATGTCAACTCTATTGGACTCCTTTTTATGGAATTGTACTGAGGCTCGACTTGTCTCTCATTTATAGCTTGTCATGGCTTGACTTGCCACTTTGAGAGTATCTTCTCATGATTTACGAGACAATGCTGCTCTATCCAAAGGAATGCATATGTACAGCATTGTTAATTGTCGACTTTTGATTGTGGGAAAAAATATTCGCTAGTTTTGAATGGGCATCGATGTGGATGGCTTCAACACCTCATCCACATTGCTGGTTCTCCAGAACGACGTGATGGTCTTGGGCTGCGTCAAGAACGTGACTCCAGCCTTACCATAGAAGTTCAAGTCTCCGAGGAACGAGCCCTTGTTTCCGGTGAAGGAGAACATTGGCAAAGGCACTGGGATAGGAACATTCACTCCCACCTGTCCACATGCGATGTTCTTGGTGAACTTTTGCGCAGCTGCTCCCGACTGCGTGAACAACGAAACTCCATTTCCGTACCGGTTGGAGTTAACCAATTCGATGGCCTCGTCAAACGTGTCGACATTAACCACCGACAACACTGGGGCGAAGATTTCCTCGTCGTATGCTCTCATGCCTGGCTTGACGTCCGTCAAGATAGTGGGGCCCAAGAAGTTGCCCTTGGTCAACCGGCTGTCGCTGGACTTGAAGTCTCTTCCATCAAGCAACACAGTTGCGCCGGCCTTTTCAGAGTCGGTGATGATCTCTCTGGCCTTGGTCAAGGCTTCGGGGTTAATAAGCGGACCGACATCCGACGAAGCATCGAAGCCAGAACCAACCTTCAATTGCGAAGCGTCACTGGCAATCTCTTTAATCCACGACTTGGTCTTCTCGCCAACAGTCACAAGAACGGAAATAGCCATACACCGCTGGCCAGCAGCTCCAAACGCAGCTCCGTTGAGTGCATTGATAAAGTGGTTCTTGTCTGCATCTGGCAAAACAATCAAGTGGTTCTTGGCTCCCAAGTTGGCCTGCACTCTCTTGCCCAAGGATGTTCCCTTGTCATAGATGTACTTTCCGGCCTTGTCGCCACCCACAAAGGTGATTGCCTTGATGCGAGGGTCCTCGATGATCTTGTTCACGGTTTCGTGTTTACCGTGCACAATGTTCAATACTCCTGGAGGAACACCGGCTTCAGCCGCCAACTCAGAAATGATCATGGCTGCTCCTGGCACTCTCTCAGAAGGCTTGAGCACAAGAGTATTACCGGTCACCAACACAAGAGGCAAACTCCACAATGGCACCATAGCTGGGAAGTTGAAGGGGCAGATGGACCCAACCACTCCCAAAGGCTCACGCACCATCTTGGTCTCCATATCCGAGGCAACTTCCAAAGAAGACGCCATAAGGTCGTTGGGAGCATTGCATGCAGCCTCGGCCACTTGAAGTCCTCTCAAAACATCTCCCTTGGCATCGGCAAACGTCTTTCCTTGCTCCAACACAATCATCCCAGCAATGCGGTCGTGATTTTTCTTCAATAACTCCACAAACTTGAATGCAATGCCCTGTCTCTTGATGATGGAGTAGTTTTTCCACACGTGGAACGCTTCCTCGGCGGAAGCAACGGCATTCTCCAACTCCTCCGGCGTCGACTGAGGAACTTTGGCAATCACCTCGTTGGTGGCTGGATCGTGGATATCATACCACACGTCGGACTTCGACTTGACCAATTGGTTTTTGTACAACGAAGGCGTGATATAAGGCTCTGTGTCTTTCTCTAAGTGGTCCTTGGGGTACGACTCAATTGTGGTGTTGAGTGTCACTGTGGATAAGAACCGGGCATTCTGGCGACGGGCCACAACACGCAAGGATCTTGGGAAAGCTCTCAACATGGCGGATGTGATATGTTGGGAAATGTACTGAAGAGATTAAGAACACAATTAAATCAGACGCAATCGGTTCAGACACAATTAATGAATCCTTTTTTTGTGTCTGGTATGGTGGACTTGCTTCTATTTATATACATGGAGGGTCGGGTTCGCAGTCCCGCTTTTCGCAATTTTGCATATGCCCGATTGAGATATCGAAAGCGGACGATTATCCACGGAGGTTCCCCACACCTTTTGTCCGTCTGTATGCAGGTGGGAGGGTAATTGGCAAGACAGAAGACAGAGGATAGAAGACAGAGACAGATACAGATACAGATACAGATTCTCGATACAGTTGGATTACAACATTTGTCAGTATTAAGTGGAGTTGGAGTTCTGAACCCCTGGAGGTTCTCCATGCTCTGGATCAATGCACGTGACTGCTCGATTAATCATATGAAATTCCAACACCACTGACCCCCGGGTCTAGAGCTAGTTCTTCGTCCAGAGATCGTAGTACAAGTCTAGCAAGCACGAAGTACTCCATGCTTGCGTAGGACTCGAGTCGCCGCAGAAAGACCCATCCTTATTCGTAAGTTCGGTCAAACCAGCCCATTCACTGGACCTGATCCACTTCATATGGTCCTTGAGTCGGAGGTTGATCTCCGGTAAAATGTTATCGGACTGCTTGCCGTTTGAGCTGAACCTCTTGAATGCTCTAATAAAGTATCCAAAACACCACACCCACTCAGGTCCTTGGTGGTAGTTTCTTCCCTTGGAGGTCGTAAAATCCTCCGTATCTTCTCCATTGTGGTAGTCGGGCCTGTAGTTGTAATCGGAGGGGTCCAATGTTCTCATACCAACGGGGCCTCTGATGATTTGGTCGGCCATGTTGATGGCACTTTGTGCTCTTTCGGGTGTGAAAAGCTCGGGTGCAACACACATTGCAATGGGGAAGTTGGGTCTCAACTGGTAATCCTCGTACTCTTTGCCACTGCGATAAAGATCCTTGTAGATGCCTCTTCTGTTGACAATGCTAGAGTTGACATCAAAGTCACCATCCTGGGAGGCGGCTTCAGGAACATAAAAGCATCTTTCGAAATTGTCTTGCACCAACTGCTCCCACTCCTTGAGGGTGATTGATAGGCCATCTTCTTTCTCCACCTTAGTGTACTTGAAAAGGCCCTTTTTGTGAAGGCCGTTCACGAATCTCAACGTACTCTTCAAGAGTCCCTGCAACTCCACCGCAGCTCCGTCTCTAGGCGTTCCTGGCACGCCCTTGGACCCAGCCTTTTCACTCTCTCCCATTTTATCCATCCAAGTACCGCAGTTAAACTGTGATCCTCCATGAACAAAGCCGGTCTGCCAGTCCACTGACACTTCAACGTTAAAACCCTCGTCGCTCATCTGAGAGTCAAGGTTCGGTCCGGCGTTGGCTTCACGGTATTTGATGCCCTTTGCATGGCGCAGCAAGATCTCATACAACACGTCCCTGATACTAGACTCGTAGCTGAAAGCACGTTCATCCTCCCAGGAAACCCAAGTGTCGTCCAATGGAAATCTTCTGGATACCTTCTCGTCGAGAATCGCCTCTCCTTCAGGAGCATGTGTCACGTATTCTTGCACGGCTTGTGCAAAGAACCAGGCTGCATCTCTGGCATTGTAACGTGGGTTTCTTCCAGCATCCAATAAGTTGGGAATCAATCCATGCTTAAGAGTCTTGGCAAAGGCAAGTATATGCATCTTGGCATCGTCAAACCTTCCGGGAACAATCAAAAGACCCCGGAAAGAAATGAACACATCTCTACCCCAACATCTCATGTAGTCATTGCTAAAATGAGGGAGGCCTGCGGCCAAGCAAGCAACATTTTCAGTGGGGAGAAGAGACGTATTGTTCATGAAACCACACATCTGCACAGAAGTCAAGGCCAAGCTTTGAACGAAGTTGGTGGAGCCCTTGATGTGGTCGTCCATCAACCTCAATGCTCTGAATCTGGCTGCTTCATAAGCAATGCCAACCACCAAAGCAAAGTAGTGAGGATGAAGGAAATTGGGCACCTTTTTAATGGCTTCAGTTCTGGACTTCAACCACTTCTGGAACTTCTCCAAGCCTTGTGAATTCTCCAAGTACTTGTTCAACCGGTCCGTGATGTTGTCAGCAGCCCACAATCCCTCTCTGAGATGATCACAAAGGGGGTGGCCCAAGTTGTTCTCCCAGATGATATTCTTAAGAACACTGATCCATCCCTCCAATCCGGCGTAGACTAGATTACCGTAGCCAGGAACATAGTACACTCCATCAGACCCTCCACTAGCATCTCTTTCTTCCTGTTCACACCTGTACAACAAGGCATTTAAGTCATACAAGCTTAAATCAGAGGATGCTTCGATTGCACCTTCTTTCACGAACTCATCTAAGGAAACATCAGCGTTGTGGATTTTCGTCGAAAATACAGCAATGGACCCAGGCTCAAATGAGCTATCCACCTTGATGTAAGAGTCTGCCCCGTTTATTTCGATCTTTGGGCATTCAATCTCAACAACTTTGGTGGGGATTCCAGTCAAGTATTTTGAGTCTCTAGAGTAGTCACCCGTTTTCTCAATCGAGTAGGCGAATTCTGGCTTGACTTGGGTTCCCTTTAACTCACAGGGGCTGAGGATCTGCTGCGGAGGATTTTGCTCGAAATGCGATCTTGCAATCAAGAACCAGCCTTCTCCTGTCAACGTATTGTACCTCTGGATAGTGATGTATTGGCCTTCGTGATGAATGTACATCTCTTGGTCATGAACAGGGTCTTCGCTCTCATTAGCCAATGAAGCTCTGACGGAATTCAACTTCTGCTTCGCAAGAGCAATGCCCAGCTTCTCGTCGAATTTGTATTGCCTGGTTTCTCCCACCACATCAAGTAATTCTGGGTATGTTTCATCATACCCAAACAGAGTACCTACAGCGGAAGAGCAAAATGAAACCAATGCAGCCGTGGGCAAGGTATCCTCGACCGTTCTAATCTGGGCAGGCATTTGGTTATCATGAGTGCAGTCCATGAACAATGCATGAGGAGCTTGGAAAGACAAAACTCTAGGAATTTCCAATTCGGAGTTGTTGTCGGTGTATTTGCCTGATTCGGGCTCCTTGTCTGCTGGATATGCAAGCTGATCCAATGGGAGCCACGAGCACGATCCGATTGGTCTTCCACCATGCTTGTGCACAAGTCTCGACAATTCATCCACGCTCCATGCTTGCATGGCTTCACGGATCAAAGAGTTGATTCCCAAGCGTTCCACAAAGATCTTGTCCATCTCCTCAGATCCAGAGAACAATTCGGCCACAACGTATAAGTTAGGGTTAACGGAACGGGCTGCATCCAATAGGGCTTCTCCAACATGGAGCGGGGTGGAATGGCAATTGTCAAGGCGGAATCCATCGAAGATCTTGGCACAGTCTTGAGTATACTTGATCATTCTCTCCCAAAGGTAGGGTGAGTCTTCTGGGCCCGATCCAAACCTCAACTTCACACAATCACTCCAGACAATGACTTCACGCCTCAAGTAAGCTTTTGACTTGTCTGAGGCAAAATCCACAAGAGGATTTCCGCCCCAAATCCAGCCATTGTTGGCTAAAGCCCACTCCTTGCCGTTTTTGGTGAAAGGAGTAAAGTAGGCTTCAGCAAATTTGTTTTCTGCCGTAATAGGGCCCAATTTTGGTCCGTTGTCTGCTAATCTCATGAAGCGTGCTCTATCAGCCACCTGGTTTTTGATGGATTTCACGTCGTCGTCATATTCCGCATAGAAATCTGCATTGATTTCATCAATAATGGTGTTGGCCTTGTCTTTTAAAACCTGAGAGTCTCTTGAGCCCGTGATAGAGAGCAAAATGGCGTAGAATTTGTTAAGATGTAAGGATTTGGCAAACCTCCCGCCAAAGCCAAGACCGGCATTGGTGGAGTCAAGTACGTATTTGGAAAGAGCCTTCAAGTTCGAGACGTCGACATTCAGAGGCACTTCAGCAGGTTCGATGTGAGACAAGTTCTCCAGCAACTGCGAAAGGATCAGGGTCTTGTCCAAGACGTAAAATTGCCACAATTCAATCTTATCGATGACATGTTTTTGCACGCCGTCAATGATTAAAGATAAGTCGTTCTCAGAAGTAATGTTTGTGGGCAAGCCAAGGGAGTCCAAGCGATCAGAGAAGTCCAGTAAGGCCTTATCCAACTCAATTGCAGCAATCAAGTGGGGAGCGGTCTCAGCGTTGTACCCAATATCAGGATGGTCACGGATCCATTGTGAGTTATCTGCAGTGTGGTTCCACACAACGTCAGTTAATGACAAAAGGTTATTCTTGGCCAAGATCTTGCCAAGGAAGTCAGAGGCCTGTTCATTGGACAGGAAGAGGCCCGGGTCGAACTTGAGCTGGTCGTAAATGGAGTATGGCGAGTCAGAAGAGCCTCTTTGCTGCAACGGTGTGAAGTGGATCATGTTGTAGCCCTTCTTGGAGATGTACGCGAACAACTTATCCCAGTGGTCAAGAGGCCCAGCCCACTTGGACACCACAGTCTGGATATTAATCAGGTTGAACGTCACGTGCTTGTCTGCAATGGAGAGCTGAGGAGGCACGGTAAAGTAGAATTGGGCGGTGTGACATTTCTCGTGGTTGGCCTCGTACTCCAAATAGTAGGCGTAAGGACCAGGGTGGTAGATGGGCACATGCACAGAAATGTCTTTGTGGAAAGACGGCACGATGGTAAGTTCTCTAAAGCTTTTTCTGTCGAACTTCAGCGTTGCATCCTTGGGAACATTGACATAGAGCAACGCCTTATTGGCCACCGGGTTTGCAGCGTCAAGGCGGAAGATCAAGTCAAACAAAGGCTCACCTTGCTTATTCGTTTTGGGCACGGCGGGTAAAATCACCACTCCGTTCTGCACGGCTTTGTTGGGAACAGGCAGCCCGTCTGCTGTCAATGGAAGGAGAACTGTTCTGGACATGGTAGTCTGCCGGTAGTATACTAGTGGAACGGCAAGTAGTAGAGACAGTAATGGATCAGTGGAGGTCAGTGGAGACTAGTGAAGCGGCGAGTAAGGAGACCTGTAGCAGAAAGTAATATAACGACAAGTAAGGAGACCTGTGGACACCTGTAATGGAGATCAGTAGAAAAGTAGTGTAATCAGTGGACAGCAAGTAGTGGAACCAAATACCAATTGAGTAGGTACGTGAAGCAAACACACAAACAAAAGTAAGTGTCCGAAAAAGATTAAACAAGAAGATCAAGAAGACCAACAAGGCCAAGAAGAACAAGTAGTAGGTTGGGAAAAAGAAGTGGTAGCGGATCCTCCCATATATATATGAGGTGCCGCACGCAGCCAGCGAGCGACAGGTTGCGCACCTTATTTGACTATGCGTTATGCATCACCCACATATTCTCCTATGCATGGATTCTCGCGCCCAAGCCAGGCCCTACCAAAGCAGACCAGAAAACCATGCCACCAAATACACTGAACAGTAAATACAATGAGCGGTGAACACTAAGCAGTGGAAAATGAATCAGAACACAAAAAATCAGAACACAAGAAATACAAAAAGGTGCTAGTATATAGGGACATAGGGACGTACAAGAAATAGTATAAGAAATAGTACAAAAAATATTAGAAATGGTAGAAATGGTAGAAATAGTAGAAATAGATAGAAATGGTACATGAAATGGTAGAAATAGTATGATAATTATACGGCAAATATATATATGTATGTATGTATGTATGCATGTACACTTTGGGTAATGGTGACCTGTCCCACTACTTAGGTGAATTGCTAGAAAGGCCACGTTCAGGTCGATCAGTGAGTATTATTGCGAATTAGTGAATTAGTGAATTATCGTAGAGCGTGAAGCGTAGAGCGAGCGCAGGTGAGCACCACATTTAGGCATGGATCCAAGGGAAAATCCGTCAGGCTTCATTTTTTTTTTGCTTCTTTTTGCTTCTTCTTTTGCTTCTTCTCTTCTTGTAGTTGATTGGCTGGTGGACGTGATAGTCAGAAAATTGTATATTGTTCTTAGGGTGTCAATTTGGTGTCAATTTGGTGCGTCGCAATCGTATGTTAATCTGGTGTGCCTTTTGGAGCTGGTGGGCGCAACCTTGGGCTGTTCCGAAATGGCTTGTACCAATGCGTAATGCCAATGCCAGTTGTGTCTGCCCAGCAACCAACGCGCACGTAGAACACAGCGTAGAGGCATTTGGGAATACATTGTAAAATCGACACCATAGAATGCGCACGGTAGGGATACTTGGAAATGGGACTTGGTTTGGATTTACATAAAAAAAGATAAGATTAGATTAGATAAGGTAGGATAAAATAAGGGATGTGTTGACGATTCACGTGATCGACTTAGTACTAGCCAAACCATGCTTTTGTATTTGACTTATTGTGTTTTGACCGGAAATGGGTCTCGAGCAATGGATGAGTTATGCACCTTTGCTTATTTCGAGTGCTATTATGTGTAGTGTGAGTATCACTGGGCAAACTAAAGCACCACGGTTATGCCAAAGTAGATTACCGAAGTTATCGACAAAGTAAATTACGGCAGTTATGAGCCCTTTTCTTCGGCTTCTGTCTCTTTGTCTCTATCCACCTATGATTTCTTCCAAGCTCCTTATTTACCCATTCGTTATCGTTCATTGGCCATGCAAGTCATGAGGGGGCTCTATTGAAGTGGGGGTGGAGAACTTGCAGAAAGCCCCCATCCAGAAAGCGCACTTGCATGTTCCGCCCGCACCATTGAAAAAAAAACAAATCAAAAAACAAGCTTCCCCACCAGGAGTCGAACCTGGAATCTTCTGGTTCCAACAGAAGTGGTTACTTTCGTAGCCAGACGCCTTGACCATTGGGCCATGAGGAACGAAGCTTGAAGAATTATTTTTGGTGGTTTTCAAATAGACTCTAAGGTTCAGTAAAGTTTACTATGGTTTCAAGTCCATTCTGGGATATTTATCCATACAAATACCCTCCTCTTTTATTACTGATCATTCTAGCGTCCTTTTTAATCGCTTTGATCTCTCCCTCCCTCTCCACTTCCACCACCCTAAGTCTCTAACCAGATCTCCTAAAGGCCTACTTGCATCTCCAGTGTGCGCGCAACATGAAAATTGAGACTCAAGCACTTAAGAATTACCCCAACTCACACCTCTTTCTGGGCATTGAAAGTCGACCATGAGTGATCTCTACGAGCATGTCACGCTGGACGTCCTCAGTGATTTTGACGGCTCGGGCACTCAAGCCTTGCTTGAACTCATCAACGCACACGACCACTCAAGTGAAGCCACCAGTATGGTTTTCACCGAGATCTTGATGCTGGTCCAAGCACAGCTTGTCTCCATCGAGAAAGTCGCCCAGTTCTTGCAGATAGCCATCACCGACGAGGAAAAGGCCAACGTGTTCTGCCTGGTGTTTGATGTGTTCCCCTTGGATCAGCCATTGAAGGACCTCTTCAACGAGATCTACGTGACCCACCAAATCATCACCCCCGCCACTTTGGCCCAGTGTATTGACTCGTCCAAGCTCTGTGAGTTGGCGGTTTTACCTGCAGAGACCTTTAACCGCCAGATGAACTCGAGAAAGAGAGACCAGTACTTCACCCAGAAGAAGTTCAACCTCTTGCACGAGGAGTTCGAGGGCTATTCCATTCTCATTAGTGAATTCCACTCCATGTTCACCAGCGAGAACAACTGCACGCTCATCGATTATGCTTTGGACGTTGTTCTGCTGTTGATCGGTCATTACTTGCTAGACCCTAACAGAGTGCTTGATGTCATCATAGATATGTCGTCAGGCTACGTGGTGGGAAACGTGGACTTTCTCATGGGATTCTTGAGGAAATCTCCCTGGTGGCCCACTGTGGAGGCTGACTGTGTGTCTGGTTTGCATACGCTAGCTCAGGGTGGATGTACCACTGCTTCTAGTCTGATAGCTTTGCGTCTTCTTAAACAACAAAAAGATAGGGACTTTTCAGACACTTTCAAAGCTTTGGTGTGTATCTTCATGAAGGAGGGATTTGTATCGTTTGGCTCTATATACAGTCAATTGGCAGTCACGGACGAGGAAATGGACCAGCTCCAAAACCTCTACAAAGCCGATCTCGACGACCAGGTCTTTCGTGCGAGTGCTAGTGCTTTATCCTTGGCAGCTCCACTCTCTGAAGAAGGAGAGGAGGGCAATCCGAATAAGAAGGAGGAGGAAGCCACGAAAAAACCGGCCTCTCTCGAATCCTTACTTAAGCACAATACAAAGCTCCAGTTGCTCAAAAGCCTTCTCGCCGTGGGCTTATATTGGCCCTCCATCTACATTCTTTCCGAATACCCTTTCTTAGCCCATGTGGATAAAGATGTTGCTTTTTTGATGCACAGAATGTTGAGTGTGATGATCGAGCCACTCCACGGTGCCAATTCTCTACTCAATCCCAATGTTTTGGCAGAGTTTCAAAAAGAAAGACTCATTGCAGTGCCACGCCCAATGAATCAGGTCAAGTACGATCCTCCCACCACCTCCAATTCTTACTGCTTCAACCCTCTCTCCAAGGCTATGGGTAACAAAAAACTCACATTTTTCTATGAGAAGTGGACTGCCCACCTCCCAATCGTTCAATCGCCCCAAGATCTCTATATGCTTTCTGAGCAATACCTTAAGTTTTTCGGACCGCTCCTTGCGTCTAAATCGCCCAACTTCATCAAACTCTGTGATATCATTATATCTGACTTGAAACAATGTTCACAAGAGCAAAGGGAATCCTGGTTCAATTACTTCCGAAACTACATATTTCCTACAATCGGCCATATTGAAGAAAACGCCATTTGTGTGGATAAGGCATATGAGGTGTTGAAACACTTTTCTGCCGAGGACAGATTCAATCTCTACGGAGAATTGCACCAAGTGCTTTCCAAAAACAATCCCTATGTCAAATTGGCCTATGGAAAAGCAGAAAAGGCAACGAAGGATGTTTTGAAGAGACTCCTGAAAGAGAATGTCAAGCCCATGATGATGAGGTTGGCCAAAATCAGTATCTCCAACCCTTTGCCATGTTTTCTTACCATCTTGCAGCAACTCGAGAGTTACGATAATCTCAATGCTTTGGTTGTCAAGACAGCTGCCTATTTCAATGACTATGGATGGGACAACTTGGTGTTGGCAATCTTGATGAGGCTCACAACAAGCGGCAGATCTGGAGTGCAGCAGAATGGCTTGAATGATCGCCAATGGATTCAATCTCTTTCTTCCTTCATCGGAAAAATCTGTCAGGAATTCTCACAAGCTTTTGACTTGCTCACCTTGTCGAAGTACTTACTACGGTCTTTACACTCTGCAGGCACGTGTGATTTGATTGTCATGAAAGAAGTGCTCAGCTCCATGGGAGGCCTACAAGCCATCACTAACCTCACCCATCTTCAGATTAGTATGATCAATTCCGAACCATGTCTCGAGAAGATTGTTTACGAGACAATAGGAGACCGTCGGTATGAGAATACCCGTTCTGGTTCGGCCATATGCAATGTTTTGATGCAAGAAGGCATGGTGAACGAGTTCTTTGTTCTTCTTTGCAAGCTTAATGCTGAGACAGTTGTGGGCTCGGAGTTTTCCCATTTAAAGGTCTTGGCCAGCAAAAAAGATGAGCTCGATTCCGTGACTCATTATTTATGTACATTGGTGGGCTTCTTCCTGAAAGCAACACCTTCTGCATTACTCCCAGTTCACGAGCTTATACAGAAGTACAATGTACCGGTGCCATGGGCTTTTGAAATGTGGAGGAAGTTCTTACCATCGCAAAATTATGGTGAACTAACAACTCTCATGAGAGACTCGCTTGCTGAGTCTGTCCTTGAGTCTCTCGAAATTGACTTGTTTTTGCTGTTTTGGGGTATGAGTCTCTATGATATCAACTACTCGGACGAGTTGTATGAGTCCGAACTTGCGAAGGTTGTGTCCAAAGTACTGAGTCTCAGGGAAGAGTACTCATTTGCAAGAAGAGATAAAAACACCAGCTTAGAAAGTCTCGATACCTTCAAAAAGTCCATTGAAGAAAATGAAAAGCTCATTGAAACTATCCCTCAACAGAGAGACCACCACAAGACACACAATGAGCAGAAGATAGCTGTTCTCCATGAAACAAGCTCAAAGTGGTTCAGCAAAGACATCCTAGCCAATACCAAAAGCATATCTAGCTTCCTCGAGAACTGCGTCTTACCTCGCTGCATTCATTCCTCCTTTGACGCAATCTATAGTGCAACAGCTATTTTCAAATTGCACGAAATACAGGCAAAGGGCTTCTCTGTGATCCTGTGTTTGGACCAGTTCTTCACCAACAAGATCTTGTTTGCTACTTTGTTCACTTGCACGGCTATCGAGGCGGAGAATTTGGGGCTCTTTGTCTCGGCCATCCTCAAGAAACTTGGCTCTTGGTCTAACAGCGAGACGTTTGAGAAGTCAACCCTGCTCGTGGGTGCAGACGGCCAGCAAGTCTCTTTCAGTGAGTACCGTGCCACTCTTTACAGGTACCATGGTTTGATTCTTGAGGACGTCAAGCGAGCATTATCGGTGACGACGTATATGTCAAGAATGAATGCCATCACCTTCCTAAAGAACTTGATGGGTGTGTACCCGACTGTGGAAGATCACTGCGAGGAGTTTATTGAGTTGATGGAGAACATTTCTCGCAAGGAGAACAGAGATGATCTCAAGTTGTCGTCCAGTGCTATGATAGGCCATGTCAAGTCCAGAAAAGCACAATGGGTGCATTTATGGGATTTCGTGGAACTCGAGGAGTCGGTCAAGGCCAAGCACGTTGCAAAGCGTGAAAAGATCAAAGCCTTGGAGAAACAGAAGGCCAAAGAAGCCAGCGAATTGAAACTCCGTCTTCAAGAAGAAGAGAACAGAAAAAGACGCGAGGAGGAAGCAAGGCTACTTGAAAAGGAAAAGGTTGAACAACGCCGTATCGCTACAGCCAATGCCATCAAGTACGAGGACAGCTCCAGCTCTCGTGTTCCTACCAGAGACATGACAAGAGCCACCGCTACCAGCCGGGGAGATGCAATATCCAAAGACAGGTATCAGAGCTATGCCAACAATGGCCTCAAGAAGACTTCGGAAGGTGGTACCTCCCGTGATGCAACGCAGAGTAAAGCACCCTCTGTAACAGGTTCAACGAGAAGCACTACTGCACCAGCAAACAAGACTGAAAATGGTACGGAAAATGAAAGCAATAAGGATGACAAGGGTCAGAGTAATGGCAGGAATCAAGGAACTGGCAGGACAGGAAATGACAAGAGTCACGGAAGTGAGAGGAGTCAAGGAAACGAAAAGTCTTCCGATGAGAAACAGGGTACTCTGGGGTCAAATTTGCTCTTGAAAGCGAAATTGGAGGAGGCAAGAAAGGAACAGGCCAACAGAAATAAAGAGGTATCCAGGTCCCCTGCTCCGCGTGCTGGCGATGTCAAGAATGAGTCCAGAACTCCCTCTTCTAACCAGACAACTACCCCACGTGTACCCTCAGGGCCACGCACAGGCTCTAGTTCCCGTGCTAGAGTGCCATTACCACCGCAAAGGCTTCCGCAACCCCAAACCTCAAGAGGCAGTGCTTTGAACGGAAGGGAAAGAACATATTCGCTGGGAGAAGCCTCGCAGACAGATCGGTTCTCCTCCAACTCTCGGGACTCGCAAGCCTCGTCTTCAAAAGGCAGCTCTTACAAGCCACCAACTCCTAGGGAAAGTCAGGTTCCACCAAAGCCTTCCACAGACAAAAAACTACCTCCGCTTTCAGGCCCTCAGACGCGAGCAAGACCACCGTTGCCTCCACAACTGGCTCCTAGAGATGACCGTGGAGGATATGGCCGAGGTGACGGGCGTCATAGAAATGGCAGGACTTACGAAGAGAAGCAGAGCTCTGGGCGCAGCGAGGTTCCATTACCACCTCCACCAGTTCCACCACCAGCCAAGAGAGATGCACACCAAGACATCAGGAAGAGGAGGTATGAAGGCTCTGGCCGGGAGTACGACAAGAGGCAAAGGTACTGAAGGGTACTGAAGGGTACTGAAGGGTACTGAAGGGTACTGAAG
>NKZD01002197.1:0-18430 GCA_002370635.1 Metschnikowia cerradonensis | reverse complement strand
ACTGTCTGTACTGCATGTCAGCATGGGTCCCAGACTACCGTGTGGAAGACATACACCGACTACACCACGTATTGTCCCCAGGAAACCACCTTGACCATCACCAAGTGTGAGAAGGTGTGTGTTCCATCCACCATGTCTGTTGCTGCTGCTTCTACCTTGACCGTTACCGGAGTGTGTATTGTTCCAGAGACCACCACAGTTATAACTGGAAAGGAACATTCTGAAGAGGAAGGAAGGTTGAATGGTGGTGGAAAGTCAGAGCAGAAGGTCAATGTCGAGGACATTCCAAGCCAAAAGGATGGTCAAAAAGTACATGACCAGAAAGATTCCGTTGGTCAGAACGAAGGATCCAAGCCAAGTGAAGTTGAAGCCTCAAACCAAAGCCAACCAAAATCTTCCGAGGTAAAGGCTGAGAATAATGCTAAAGGTGAAGACAAATCTGGAAACTCTGGAAATGGAACTTCTAAAAATGGAAATGGAAACTCTGGAAATGGAATTTCTCGAAATGAAGCAAAGGCTAGTACAACTAAAGCTGGCCCCAATTCTACTGCAAAGCCTACCGTTGAACCTTTTGTCAATGCGGCTTCGAAGAATGCCCTTGGTGCATGTGTTTTGGGCTTTGCTGCTTTGTTGTTATAGTCACCAGTTTGACATGTTTCGATCTTGCAATTTTTTCAAATTGTTTTAATATTTGATTTTTTTTTTTAATCATCTGTAAGCCATTCCTTCGCCTACCACTTTCATTCGCCGACCACGGTTTGTCATCACATATGCCTATATTCAACAAGAAGAATGAACTAGATGTAAAGCGTAATTTCTGAGTAACATGTCAAACCAATTACTTCTGCTCAAACGCCTCTTCGGGAGCTTCCCACTTTAATGTCAACCTCTGGACCGTAGTCTCGATCGCGATCGTAGGGCCATAATCTGAATCGCAGGACCAAAGTCTGGATCGTAATCGGAAGTCATAAGCTGGAGTCATATTGTTGGAACATGAGAAACCTGTTGAACTTCACAATTCTTAGATCCATAATTTGAAGCAATTTTTAGTCGTGGAACCAATGACATCATATAGTTGTGGAACTCAAGTATTCATCTCAGTCATTTCTATTCTCATCTGTATCTATACTCTACTAAGAATCTCTTGAACGCACTGTCCTCAGACTGACCTAGCTCTATGATTCATGAGAGTAACTTCTCTTTTCTTTGCATAGTCGTTGTCCATTGCCACCCAACCCCTTTTTTGCGGGGCGTCTATTACCATTAGCCTATTTCTGCATATTATGAACCATTCAGTGTTTCATCTGTCCTGCTTATATGCAGTAAAAAGGAACATGCAGTACATCTCCGATGTGCTGATTCCTCATGTTCCAACACTTTGAAGGCTTTATACAAAGTATCAGGCAGAGAGGCTTCATAATATCCTAAATAGGCATGGCACTACCTATGGCGAATCTGACAGTTACTAGAGTCCATAACAAGTATAGTAGATTCATGTTACGGAGTGGTACTCTGTTTACTATGTTCAATCGCTAGTGGTTCGGAAGGAATCAAGTAGTTGGCGGTGGAAGTAAAGTATCTTTTCGGTTGTTGGTAGTTTCTTGGCTTTTTAATTAGTCACCATGGAGTAAAATTGGACAGCATGCCATACTGGATTGTTTACCATCTCTGACAAAACTGTTTGGAATTGTTGTATACACTCCCATAATCTGGAATAGTTATCACGTTAAGTTTCAACAAGCGTCTTAACTTTGGACCTTCAGAAACCAATTCTGTAGTTTCCATTCTATCTTTATCTATATTAAACTAGAGTTTCCTTCACTTGTTGTTCCAATTGATACCGTTCAAATCTGGAGCGGGACCCTCTCTATATATAGTCAGGTCTGGGACTCCAGCCCTAACCCACTCAGCCCATTGTCTTCTCCAGAACAATGGCCAATATTGGAGAAGTGTTAGACAAGTGTCCTCGAGCTGTCCACTGCCACTGTGTCTCTCTCGAGGACAATACCAATCATTGTTTCATCTGTATGCAGTAACGGGAACATGCACTACCCGCAGGTGTACTTGTTCCTCAAGTTCAACAAAAACACCATACTGGATTGTTTCCTTTTTTTTGACATTCTAATATGATGATAAGTTATGAGCACTGATCTAATTATGAGCGCTGATCCAAAAATGGTAATGCTATAGCTTGGCCGGGATTGAGGGCTGTGGCCGGAATTAAGGGATGCGACCGGAATTGTTCAGCTACAAGGCTTTCAAAACTTCACCACGCAAAGATTTTTTGATACTAAAATATTCATTTTGAAGTCCGGAATCCTAGAATCTCAACCAGATCCTTTTTATTTCCGTGAGATTGGAAACAAAGTCGTTTGCGTTGGGTCTTTTTGACCTAGGGTACCCTGGTGTACGGGTGGTTTCGGGGCTTTCGCAACCCCTGGTTTCACCCCAATTCCGGCCATGCTAATCAACCGTACTTAAATTGCTCTACCTGTTAGATCATCTATATATATATATAGTGTGGAGGTACTGATGTTTACTGAGGACTAATACTCTACTCCAAAATAAAAAAAACCCCTGTTCATCAACTACATCTCGGTATTTCCACTAGTCCACTAGTAAAAGTCATTTTTCTCTTTGATTGATTTTTCTATTGTTTTAGGTGTATTAAAGACTAGAAATAACCCTGAGTACAGTGATTTTCAAAACTACAGTGATTTTCAAAACTATTCAAACTAACGCGGCAGAATGATTCAAACCACACTTAAAAAAATAAAACAAACCAATAAAATATGAATGATTACATAATCTCTAACAAGATGTTGTATACAGGCTAACAATGCAACCAGTTTAGTTTAGTTCAGTTTCGTCCGTTTTACACCCTTGGTTAATACTGTAAGACTTTTGTCCCAAATACAGTGTTTTTCAAAATTATACAAACCAGCGCGACAAAACTATTCAAACCAGCATGACAAAATGTTTGAAACCAGCATGACAAAATGCTTCAAACCAGCATGACAAAATGTTTCGAACTAAGAAGACAGAATGGTTCAAACCAATAATTCAAAAAGTTTCGTACTCCTTTGTACAATCTTTCAAACCAAATGGCGTAATGTTTCACTCCAATTTTTATTAGAATTCAATATTCTGAAATCACCCCTTAAATCTGAAGGATTGCTTCATATATACTACATTTGGGACAAAAGTCTTGCCGTATTAATCAAGGGTAAAAAACGGACGAAACTGAACTGAACCTGGGTTTCCTTGTTATCCTGTATATAACAACTTCTTAGGGGTGTACGAAGCATTTTTTTGAATTATTGGTTTGTTCAATTTTGCTAGTGTGCTTTGAAACGTTTTGGTGGTTTGAAACATTCTGTCTTCTTGGTTCGAAACATTTTGGCGCGCTGGTTTGAATACTTTTGAAAAACACTGTACAGTACCATAAGAGGCAATTGTCAAGATTTAAGATTTAAGATTTAAGATTTAAGATTTAAGATTTAAGATTTAAGATTTAAGATTTAAGATTTAAGATTTAAGATTTAAGATTTAAGAATATTGAATATTGAATATTGAATATTGAATTCTAATAAAAGTTGGTGTGAAACATTACGCCATTTGCTTTGAAAGACTTTGCGAAGGAGTACAGTGATTTTCAAAACTATCCAAACCAGCGCGACAAAATGATTCAAACTAGCGCGACAAAATGTTTCGTACCCCTTCGCACCCCTTCGCACAATCTTTCAAACCATTTGGACAAGTTGTTGTATACAGGATACCAATAAAACTAGTTCAGTTCCGTCCTTTTTTCACCCTTGATTGGTATTGCAAGACTCCCAAATGTAGTACATATGAGGCAATCCTCCAGATTTAAGTTCAGGATATTGAATTCTAATAAAAGTTAGTTTCGTACAGTGTTTTTCAAAATTATTCAAACCAGCGCAACAAAACGATTCAAACCAGTGCGACAAAATGTTTCAAACAAAGAAGACAGAATGGTTCACACCAGCTTTTATTAGAATTCAATATTCTGAAATCTTAAATCTCGGGGATTGCCTCATATGGCACTATATTTGAGACAGAAGTCTTGCATTACCAATCAAGGGTGAAAAACGAACGGAACTGAACTGGTTTCTTTGTGTTGGAAAATAGCACCGAATAAGAGCGTGCACGGCGCTCCAGGCTTGCAGGGCACGTCTCTACTAGTTTCCCCACCCGTGGTTGTCCTGACCACCAAGGGTCAGTGAAGGCCGACTCCCATATATATAATGAGGCCTTCGCCACACCTTTCATAAGTTAACTAATCCGAAAATCTATCTAGGGAGACATACCAAGATGCCTCCCAGATACCTATGCCTCCCAAATCCACACCCACCAGATCTCCTTGTACTGACATTGAGGCTCCGCCTATGTCTGAAGTAAACACATCAACTCAAGTGTTCACTTATCTTGATGAAACAATGAGATTCGTATCTTATAGTCAAAAGAGATCTCTGGACATTAAACCATGGTTACTCTATGGGCCACCTGATTCCCCAGCATTCCTAGCTGAGCTGGAGTTAAAGAATCTACACGGACGAGTCGCCGGGCCGCATGAGAAAAGATTCTCAGCGACCTATAGAGAAGGGAGTTCTTCCTTAGGGTCAAGTGATGGGGTGGACTGGACCCAAACTGCAGTGAGTAATTATAAATCTGAAACTTAACAATGCTCACACTAAAATTCTCACACTACCAATGCTCACACTAAAATTCTCACACTACTCACATTTCTCACCTCGGATTTCCTCTCCCAATATTTTTTTATAATAACTAATCGAAACAGGAAATAGATGCTCTCATAATATAACCTTATCTGACTATACCTTAGAGACAAATATTTCAGATTATACCTCAGATCCACTTAAGAGCAAAAGTGGCTGAGATGATTACTGAAGGTCTATACATACATATACCATGACATTGTTCCCGCCCAACAAAAGACCTTTCCTGCTTCAAAGTGTTGAAAGTGTGTCAACACACGTGTTCAGGGTACTTCGTAGTGGGTTGTATACAGGTCAGTGATGTACTATATGCCGGCATAGACGAGTGGATAACTATCAAACGTTGCCGCGCCCCGTGTTAAGACTTCGGTCTTGTAAGTTAAAACCTACATATCCCTGTATATTAATATATACTAAAACACAAGTTGAAAAAGTGAACAATGAATGATGAATGATGAATGATGAATAATAAACAATGAATAATGAATGACGAATGATGAATGATGAATAATAAACAATGAATGACGAATGATGAATGATGAATAATAAACAATGAATAATGAATAATGAATGATCATTTCAAAAAAGGAAGGTGCACGCTCAATATAATTCCTGGAATGTGCTATACTTATAGTGTTTTTCGAAACTATTCAAACCAGCGTGACAAAATGGTTCAAACCAAAAAGACAGAATGGTTCAAACAAAAAAGACAGAATAGTTCAAACCAAAAAGCCAGAATGGTTCAAACCAAAAAGACAGAATAGTTCAAACCAAAAAGACAGAATAGTTTAAACAAAAAAGACAGAATGGTTCACACTAACTTTAATTAAAATTCAATATTCTGAAAGCTTAAATTTGGAGAATTGCCTCATATGCACTACATTTGAGAATCTTGCAGTACCAATCAAGGGTGAAAACGGACGAGAACTGAACCCTGTTTCATTGTTATCCTGTATACAACAACTTATCCATTTGGTTTGAAAGACTATGCAAAGTGGTACGAAACTTTTTTGTTACGCTGGTTTGAAACATTTTGTGTTGTTGGTTCGAACCATTTTTCCGTGCTGGTTTGAATACTTTTGAAAAACACTGTACTTCTTAAGGTGATACTTATGTTACTTTTCTATACAATAGGAAGATTTAGCTCTCACTTAATTCTTGTGTGAAATCAATATAAGATGGAATTCTCGTCCATCTTTAAAAGTCTTTTTTTTTCATTTTATTTTTGTTGCTGAACTGATTGGTTTAATTATGTTATTCAATTTGCTTGGTTGAATTTGCTTGGTTGAATTTTCTTGGTTGAATTTGCTTGGTTGAATTTTCTTGGTTGAATTTGCTTGGTTGAATTTGCTTGGTTGAATTTTCTTGGTTGAATTTCCTTGGTTGAATTTTCTTGGTTGAATTTGCTTGGTTGAATTTCCTTGGTTGAATTTTCTTGGTTGAATTTGCTTCGTTCTATTGCTTCGTTGCATTGCTTCGTTGTATTTTTTCGTTATATTGTTTGGTTACATTTTTTGGTTACATTTTTTGGTTCAACTCTTTCGTTGTATTGCATTGTTTAAATTATTTCATATGTGTTGTTTTATTTTTATTTTTATTTTTGGTTTTTTTCGACGGAACTTTAAAATAAGCCTTTATTCTCAGGACCCTTTTTCACCCTGCCATAATCACAATCATAATCCAAAATGAAAAAACGGTCTATGAACTTATTTCTTTGGTTACCTGCAGTCTTTTTTGCAGCCTCAGTACACGCATATTCCGATACCTATGACGTGCTCGTGGCTGAAGTCAATGGTGTATTCCACCCACTCTCTGTCGCGGGAAAAAACAATGCTGCTAATCCACCTATTGATTCTAACCAACTTGTATGGGGAAAGCCTTTGGGCATGCCAGCCTTAATCAGCGAGCAGGAAGAATTTTTGGTAAAACTTGACCCTGACGGTAATATATATTTGAAACTATCGGAAAGTGGGTTGGTTATTTCAAATGAGGAAATAGGTGAGACTAAATTCTACTTCAATATGGACGGTACCGTGATGAATCACGTTTTGTTTTCCTGCCCAGATGGCCAATATCATACTTTGCAAACTAAGGAAAGAGTCAACACTGCCAAGCTAGTGGGATGTCAAGAAACAAAACTCCGTGTCTTGCCTTTTGACCCTCAAACTAGGAATATTGTTTTGCCTACAGATAGAGGAATTCCTAAGACAAAGACTTCGTTATCGGTACCTGAAGAATCTCCGTTGGTCTTGTTCGCCAGTTTGGGCTACTGGAGGCCACTCACCGTCGACTTCAATGGTCAGGATAAAGGACGGCTTCCATTTATTTATGACAACCCCAACCAAAATCCAATGGAGTTCCATTTCCAAAATGGTCAACTTGTTAGCTCCATTAAACAGGTACCGGGTTTTGCTTGTTTTGAACTGTCAACTTTTTACTTTAGTAACAAAGAATGTTCTAAAGAAACATCTTATATATCCTATTCTAAGCTTAAGGATAAGAAGATGAATGTGTGCACTGAGGACTATGAGGAGGATTTCTGCAATGATGCAAAGATCCAACTCTTTTACTTCCAAAGGGACCGATCTGATGCCATTACGGATAAGACAATTGACATACCTTCTACAGATGAATCTGCAGTTCCAGCTCAACAAGAGTCTCAACCAGAGTCTCGACCAGAGTCTGTTTTTACTACAGATGATAATGAGTCATCCCAACATCCTTTGGAATCTCCTAAACCTTTAATGGTGTTTGCGGTGAAAAATGGTGACTTCTTCACTCCACTTACCTTCATAACTCATCCAACAGGTTACAGCGTCCTCACCCATGGAGACTTCGGAAACCCACCAAAATTCGAATTTTCTAAAGGAATTGCAACCACTAAAGATACTGATACCCCTGGAAACGTGCAAATCAATAAAGTTGCTCTTCGTTTTGGTAAAATACCTGGAACTACGTTTACGGTTGCCGCGGATGGCAAGGTGAATCATGAATTTTACTCATGTCAAAATTCAGGCAAGTCTTCTGTTGATTTGTTTACCACACCGCCAAAAGCAGAGAATTTCAATTGCACACCTGAAACAGTCTACTTCTTGCCTTACGACAAAGTAATTAGGACCGTGGAGAATGGTTCTCCAAATCAGGGATCTAAGGGAGCCGCAGTGACTAAGAACAAAGGGCCAGCGGACATCCCAGCAGGTACCAATCCATCTGATGTTGATTTATCTAAGGAACCTCAAGCTATGAAAATGGTATGGGGGAACAATGACAATCACTCACAGAATCCTCCAAATGGAAACATTCCAAATGGGCAACATAACGATGACCAAGAGAATCATGATTCTTCAGGATTTTCTTCTGGTTCTAATCCTAGTTCTTCTTCAGGCTCTTCTTCAGGTTCTAATACTGGTTCTTCTTTAGGCTCTTCTTCAGGTTCTAATCCTGGTTCTTCTTTAGGCTCTGATTCAGGTTCTAATCCTGGTTCTGGCTCTGGTTCTTCTTCTGGCTCTAAATCTGGCTCTGATTCGGGGTCCAAAAAAGAGTCCACAGAAAAGTCTAACATGCTTCAAGTGACCTCCAAAAAAAAGTCTCAAAACGAGTCTGAAAATTCAGATGATTCTCAAGAGCATGAGGGACAACCTACAACTGGGAAAACGGATGTTGATTCTACGAATCCAGCTATCGAGGGTAATGAAAAGAATGTGACTGTTAATGGAAAGACAGACCACCAGCCCGAAGTCAAAATGGATACTGAGAATCAATCTGAGGGTAGAAAGGGTGAAAGTGTGAATACCAAGAAAGTTGAAGAGAATAAAGATAAGAATGTGAATGTCCCCAAACCTGCTGTGGGTAAAGCTCAGAATCCTAAAACTGTGGAACCTGCTGCGAAACCTGTGCCTAAAGCTGAAAGACTTGTGGATCAACCTCAGGTAGCTGGGTCTGAAACTATGGCTTCTGTGTCTCCGGTAAGAGTCCCCAAGGTATCAGGGAATGAGACTGGCATTCCCAGCCCAAAGGTTGTAGTTTCAGGAACCAACATTACAACGTCTGGAATGGAGGTGGGAACTTTAGAGTTCAACACCAATGTTTCACAGCTCAAGGTGGAAATCTCTGGATTCCCCAATGTTTCTGAATCAGTGAAGGTGTCTTCTAAAGACCTCAAAGTGTTCCCTGTGTCTGTTTCCAAGCCCAAAAAAACGGACAAGTCAAAGGTCTCGGTATCTGGCACCTCGGAAGCTAAAGCTATTGCGGAAGATACCAAGAATTATGAGGGAAAGAGTTCCTCGGACACCTTGAACGACACTTTGAACAATGAGGTTGTTTCCAATTTGAATGGAAATTCCACCATTTCAGCCAAAGCTAATCCAACCACTACTGCCTGTACTGCATGTCAGCATGGGTCCCAGACTACCGTGTGGAAGACATACACCGACTACACCACGTATTGTCCCCAGGAAACCACCTTGACCATCACCAAGTGTGACAAAGAGTGTGTTCCATCCACCATGTCTGTTGCTGCTGCTTCTACCTTGACCGTTACCGGAGTGTGTATTGTTCCAGAGACCACGACAGTTATAACTGGAAAGGAACATTCTGAAGAGGAAGGAAGGTTGAATGGTGGTGGAAAGTCAGAGCAGAAGGTCAATGTCGAGGACATTCCAAGCCAAAAGGATGGCCAAAAAGTACATGACCAGAAAGATTCCGTTGGTCAGAACGAAGGATCCAAGACAAGCCAACCAAAACCTTACGAGGTAAAGGCTGAGAATAATGTTAAAGATGAAGACAATTCTGGAAATTCTGGAAATGGAACTTCTGGAACTTCTGGAACTTCTAAAAATTCGGCCATTGGCGAAAAGGCTATTGAACCTTTTGTCAATACAGCTTCGAAGAATGCCTTTGGTGCTTGTATTGTTGCCTTCGCTGCTTTGTTGTTATAGTCACCAGTTTGACCTGTTTTGAAATTGCTATATTTTTTTAAGTTATTTGAATTTTAATTTTTGTTTTTGATTTTGTTTTTGTTATTATTATTATTATTATTATTATTATTATTATTATTATTATTATTATTATTATTATTATTATTATTATTATTATTATTATTATTATTATTATTATTATTATTATTATTATTATTATTATTATTATTATTATTATTATTATTATTATTATTATTATTATTATTATTATTATTATTATTATTATTATTATTATTATTATTATTATTATTATTATTATTATTATTATTATTATTATTATTATTATTATTATTATTATTATTATTATTATTATTATTATTATTATTATTATTATTATTATTATTATTATTATTATTATTATTATTATTATTATTATTATTATTATTATTATTATTATTATTATTATTATTATTATTATTATTATTATTATTATTATTATTATTATTATTATTATTATTATTATTATTATTATTATTATTATTATTATTATTATTATTATTATTATTATTATTATTATTATTATTATTATTATTATTATTATTATTATTATTATTATTATTATTATTATTATTATTATTATTATTATTATTATTATTATTATTATTATTATTATTATTATTATTATTATTATTATTATTATTATTATTATTATTATTATTATTATTATTATTATTATTATTATTATTATTATTATTATTATTATTATTATTATTATTATTATTATTATTATTATTATTATTATTATTATTATTATTATTATTATTATTATTATTATTTTCGATTGTAAGCCATTCCTTCGCCTGTCACTGTCTGTCATCACATATGCCTATATTCAACAAAAAGAATGAATTATATGTGAACCGTTATTTTTGATTCACATATCAGACCACTTGTTTCTGTTCAAATGCCTCTTCCCGACCAACTCCTCTTCAGGACCTTCCATATTTAATGTGAGCCTCTGGATCATGGTCTAGTTCGTTGGACCGAAGTATGGACCGTAGGATTATAGTCTGGATCATAGTATCATAGTCTGGATCATAGTTTCATAGTCTAGAATGTAATCGGAAGTCGTAGTCGTAGTCGTAGTCGTAGTCTGGAGTCGTAGTCTGGAGTCGTAGTCTGGAGTCATATTCCTCCTCCTTCTGAAGCATCATCGGCTAGTGAACATATTAAACAGAGTACTTAAAGTAACAAGAATCTAACAATCTTAGGTGTAGAAATATGAGATTTTCGAGTAGAATTATGTGTGTGTGCAGTATCATTATTAGGTTTACAGTAGAAGTGTTGTGTTCTTTATAACGTGTTTTAACCTAAACTTGTATTCGTTGATGTTGACGCCAGGACTCCTCCCCGATACCCATAGCTAAGTCGATTTCCTTTGCCAACAGCCGTTCCTTTGCTACCCTTGGCCTCAGAGCTACCACAGACCACCTTGCGCCCATTGATCCCGTTCCACAGCCTGATCATCCTCCACACGTTCTGCTATTCAACTATAAGCTTCTGGCACTTGATTTCCTGACTCGTCAGACCCTCATTGCTAGCTTAGTCCCACAAATACGCTTACGTCCTTTCGAATATTCCAGCAACGAGTACAAATTTAGGTTAAAACCGTTATAAAGAACATAACAAGAAGTGCATGATATTAAAGTAGAATTAAAATTTAATAGAGTAGATTTACCGCTTAATAGAGTAGATTTACAGCTTAATAGAGTAGATTTACCGCTTAATAGAGTAGATTTATCGCTTAATAGAGTAGATTTACCGCTTAATAGAGTAGATTTACCGCTTAATAGAGTAAATTTACACCTTAATAGAGTAAAATTACATGATATTACGAGTAGAAATATGTATTTGAGAGTATAAGTATGTGATATTGGGTGTAGAAATGTGCTGTTTTCACTGTAACGCAAGTTCTTTAAATATAAATATGTACAAGGGACATGGCTACAGGTCGTGGACTGGAAATGGTGGACTGGAAATGGGCGACTGGAAATGGGCGACTGGGAAAGCTGGACGTAACAGAGGTCATTCACCCTCCTACATATAATACCCCACTACCTTTCCCAAAAAGGGTAACTCTAACCACCATAATCGACTATTATGGAACTTCACGTCAAGCCCTTACTCACGGTCCCGCTTCCGTTGATGATCAAGTATCCCGATTTCATATTACCTGAGCGGATCTTCTCTCTTGGAAGAGGACACACCGTCCGAATGAAGCCAAAAGGTCAAGTAAGCTACAAACGCACCCACGTACACATACAAAATACACAAGCTTATACTGATCTTCTCTCACCATGCAAACCACCTATACTTTCCTTTCATTCCAAACAAACTCAAAAGAGAAGAAGAAGCCCAAAAGGTATAAGTATATATTACTTGAGTAGAACTGGACCTTTGTAGAGTAGAAGTGGATCTTTCTAGAGTAGAACTGGACCTTTGCAGAGTAGAACGTATGTGTTAGTAGATGAGAATCCCATGATATCTGTCAGACCCACCATAGGTAGATCTCTACCTATGGGGGTATTATGAAACCTCTCTACCTGATAAAATGGCTATTGTTACTGAGCCTCCTACTCAGCCTTCTACTCCGCCTCATTGTACGGAGTACTAGAATGAACTGAGGTGAGTACAACAATGACCGCTAAGGAGTTGTTCCGCAGAGATCTCTACTCTTGAAAAGTTATATAAGTAACTCAGATTCCTCACTTGAGGAGTCATCAACGAATAAAGATAACTTAGTACTTCACGTTATAACAAGAATCTAACAATATCAAAGTAGAATTACATAATATTAAAAAAACACGTCACACTCACTTTATGACAACCCAATTTACGGCACTCCTACCTCACTAAAAACATCCAACTCACTAAAACATCCAACTCACTAAAAATATCCAACTCAATAAAAATATCCAACTCAATAAAAATATCCAACTCACTAAAAATATCCAACTCAATAAAAATATCCAACTATATGAAAATCGTCAATTATATGAGCTACTACCTTGTTCCTAGTGAATTTAGACTCTACTCTTTAAATGGTCAGTATAGAGTGGAGTTACATGATATTAGGTGTATAATTACACCATAGTAGACTAGAATTATATTGTTTGGAGTAGAATTACATGTTATTAGACTACAAATATTTGTTACTAGACTAGGAATGTGTTACTAGACTAGGAATGTGTTACTAGACTAGGAATGTGTTACTAGACTACGAATGTGTTACTAGACTAGGAATGTGTTACTAGACTAGGAATGTGTTACTAGACTACGAATGTGTTACTAGGTGTAGCATTACTCTATAGTAGAGTACAAATATATAATTTTAAAGTATACTTACATGATATTAGGTGTGGAATACTAGTTTCTGGAGTAGAGTAGAATTATATTGTTTAGAATAGAATTACAACTGGCTAGAGTAGAATTATATGTTACCATAGTACAATTCCACCTTATTAAAGTAGAGCTATATGTTTTTTAGAGAACAATTACATGTTAGTAGGTGTAGAAATATACCTCACTGGAGTAAACGTAAGCCTTAATAGAGTAGAACTATTTATTTCGGATTAGATGTACACATTACTAGAGTACTATGTGATCTTAGAGTAGAAGCAGATGATTTTAGAGTAGAAGTGAATGGTGTTAGATTCACTATAGGTAGGACACTACGTATAGAGGATTCTTGAAGCCTATTCTGTCCGATCCGATTGTAACAATGGGATACGTAGTTTCGAATGTCATTATAGTACTTTGTACAATGATAGCCAGACCATTGTTCTTGTGGAGAGTTTTTCTCTCTTTGACAAACCATCAACGAACATAGTATTATTTAGGCATAAATGTATCAAAGAACATAGCAACAGCTTGTTCAATCATATCAGTTAGCATTAAGAAGAGAAAGCAGTAGAGTCCTGGAAAAGACTAGAAAAAAGCAGTAGAGTTCTGGGAAGGCCAGTAGAGTTTTGGAATAGAACAAAATTTCTGAAAACAATAGGGCAGGAGTTTTGGTTCAGAACAGTAATAATTTGATACTAGACTAGAAGTACTCCTTAAATACTTCTTGCCTATATGAATGTGGAGAGAAGGTGAGGTGAGAGTTGGTCTGAGGAGTGTGTATTGTCGTAGAGTGTAGCCGTACTAAGGTCTGGACTATGGAGTGTAGCTACGGCATTGTGTACTAAAAGGGAGAAGGTACTACGAACTAATAAACAATATTTATTTCACTTTACAATACATTTTGTACTTTGTGGAACAACACGCGTGGTTACGAGCCCGGTGTTGGCCGTAGTAGTACTAGTAGCATCACTTATGGACTCTTTTACCCCGGGATTTTTTGTGGGACTTGCGGCTACCCAATTCAGAATTGACATTCCGATCCAAAAGCCCGATTTCCTTGGCCAAAGCCGTACCAAGGTCCACGCCAAACTTCTCCACGCGGGCCAAGTCCTTCTTGGCGGCCGTAGCCAGTGCCTCGTCGCCGAATTTCTCTGCTCTCTTGATTTTCTTGGTCAAAACCTCCACGGCAAGTTGTTTGCGCTCGTCGGCAGTTAAAACTTTGGGCTTGGGCTTTTCTTGAGCTGGTTCAGTGCCGTTTTGGGCCGGTTCAGTTCCATTTGCGGCCACTTCACTGCCGTTTTCTGCCACTTCCGGCTCGTTTTCTGCCAGCACTTCTCCTCCTTTAGTAGCGCCTGAAACTTTTTCTCCTGCCTCTAAAGGCTTTTCGTCAGAGACAGCAGTAACAGGAACATCGTCATCATCCAATTCTCCGCCCACAGATCCTGCGGCAGAATTCTCGGTCAATCGCGCCACAAGGTCGGCCTTCTTGCCGTCCACAGAAAGGCCTTTGTCCTTCAACGCCTCCTTGAGCTGGACCACGGTCATGGAAGAATATTGAGACATGGTGCTGGGTGGAATTGAGTTTGCTTTGGATGCGATTACTGAGACATTATGTCCACACTGTATGCAGGTGTGCGGCGTGAGAGTTTCTTCTCAAAACGCGCTCCACCCTCTTCTCCACCATACATTACTATATTCTCTACAACCTGTCTCCATTCTCTCCAAGCTGTCTCCACCATACATTACTACATTTCCTCCAACATGTATTCACCCTCCTCTCCAATACCTACTGTTGTATATTATTTCTCTCCAATACCTACTGCTGTAGAGTATTCCCTTCTAAACTCCCACTGCTGTAGTGTATTTTTGGACACAATAGTGAATTATTGAATCCTATTGGACACCATGTATGTTATTGCAACAAACACCCGTGCACCAGGATACCCCAGCACAAAATACACCAACGCAAACGAGCTTTTTTTCCGTTTCTGTTTTGTGAAAATAGGTTTTCTAGAATCCTGGAATTCCGGACACCACAATAATCCTTTGTTTTTTTTGGACCAGAAATATGGATTATCCACACAATTTAAGTGTTGAGGAAACCAATTCCGGCCTCAACCTTAATTCCTAATCGGACTGCACACAGAGTCACATACACCCGTACACCATACATTTTGAAACATGACTAATGTCAAGTGTTTCTTCCAGTATATTAGGTCTTGGAATCAACTACCAAGATCATGACCATGACTGTGACACAGCAAACGACCAAACCGGCCACGAGGAAGCGAGATGCAGGAAACGTGTCCCTACAAAGAGCCCTTTGCACGGAAAAGTAGCGGTAAAGTCCGGAAAAAACCACCAATATGGAGAAAACTCCAGCCAACACGCCCAATGGCCGGCCCATTTGTCGAAGAAACTCAATTTTGGGCCCCAGCGAAATCTCCACCACGTGACCGTTGTAAAGGGCCTCTTTGGCCCGCACCTGCACAGAGTACATTTGAAGAAAGGCCAACGCCAAAGTCATCATCATGAGGGAGGTACGGATCCAAGCCAAGTACGTTCGTTCATTAGCGAGATGGTCACGTGCTACCAGGCCCTTATTTTCTAAAACTAGCGTGTGAAACCAGGAGAAGTTTAGGGAAGTTTTGGGAATTTCCGAATCGGGACTGTCTTCCGGATCGGGACTACTCTCCGAATCGGGAATATTTCCTTCCGTATTGGAATTAGACGTTTGCAGATTAGGGTTGGATGATACCTGATTAGGATAAGTTTGTTCCAGATTAAGATTGGTGTCCTCCAGATTTGGGCCGGTCTCTCCCAAATATAACAGACTTCTTCCCAATCCGGAAAGCTTGCCTTCTTTGGGACCACCACTTGCCTTTTTGGGCTCACTATGCCTGCGAGTCAACGTATTATGACGTCTGTTCCATGGCTGCATATGTTGTTGTGGAGAAGCAAGAAAGAATCGTTATCAACGCGGCTTATCACGAGAGTGCATATAAATTGGTGTGTACTGCATATACGCAATATCAATTGGGATTTAACACACAAATCATGGTTTCACTACTTTACATAGCAATAGACTTACAAGACAGATGACAGATATGATTACAGAAGTCCCCTCATTTGATAGAGTTATTGAAGTCCAATCATGTATCAGTTCATCTGTACCAGAAGGTACGTGGTAACGCGCAACAGTTCCGGCCATCCTAATCAACCGTACAGTGTTTTTCAAAAGTATTCAAACCAGCGCGCCAAAATGTTTCGAATCAAGAAGACAGAATGGTTCAAACCAACGCGGCGAAACGATTCAAAACACACTAGTAAAATTAAACAAACCACCAATACACATAACCGGTTAGGCTGCGAAAAGTAACAGCGCGCGCTGAGACAGGAACTAAAATGACCCAGTGCGGTCTGGCGATAAAAGGATCTCGAAAAAAAAAATAAATCGTGTACTCTGTCAGCATTTGATTGAACACAATAAACATTTATAGCTAGAGCTCAGTGCAATTCTCTAATAATTCTAAAATTTAGTCTTTTCTCAATCCTAAAATAAAAATCATTGTTTTTTTGGCCGTCAAACTCATCCATGGTCTCAATTATCGTCTTAATATTGTCAATACAACTGCTGATGGCTACCCGGATGACTCTGTCGCTGACTTCGGCGAATCGGGCTAAAAGAATGTTTTCTGACGTGGAAAACGACACGGAAATCTCTTTGCAATCCGCTCAGATATAGCCTGCAAGGAGCTGCAATTCTCCACCACCTCCAAGATGAAAAGATGACATGACCTAGTAACCGCTTGGGACAATTTGTGGTGTACTAATTTAAACTTCCTTGTTGTCCAAGGTATCGGCCTTCATATACTCCCGCAACGCCATGGTGGCATAACTGCTCACGCCCAACTTCATCCGCAAGATGACTGCTGTTTTGGACGCACCTTCAGGAGGAGGAATACAAACGGCAAAAGCAAATCCAGATCTGAGCAAAAAAAATAAAAATCAGGAATGAACAACTGGACTGGACTTGATTGGCTCTGGCCTATACTTACCTCAACAAGTAGTGCGATTGTCTAGTTTCTGTGTTTGTTGCAAGATCTGCATCCACAAACACTTGGACATCTTTATCATCTCGAATTCTTTCGAACTTAATCCCTTTCATTGGATTCTGTATGAAGTATTAAAATTTTGATTCGTAATCCTTAAAATCATAAATCTGCAGTACGCGGGTTCAAAGTTCGCAATTTACTCATAGTCAGCGTTTTAGGTGCGAAATGTGTGTTCAAGGTCCAAAAAAAACAGTACATAATCATTTAGCACAGAGTAGGTATAACTAAAAACCACCAACTATTAAAATTATATGTTTAGATAATTGATTACGTAATCTTGAACTTAAATTAAATAAATAACGTCATATATTTTGTTACATTCTGTGCCCTCAATAAAATTTAAGCATATACAGTGTTTTTCAATGCAGATTCTTTAACTCCAGCTCAGCTAGGAATGCTGGGGAATCAGGTGGCCCATAGAGTAACCATGGTTTAAGGTCCAGAGATCTCTTTTGACTGTAAGATACGGATCTCATTGTTTCATCAAGATAAGTGAACACTTGAGTTGATGTGTTTACTTCAGACATAGGCGGAGCCTCAATGTCAGTACAAGGAGATCTGGTGGGTGTGGATTTGGGAGGCATAGGTATCTGGGAGGCATCTTGGTATGTCTCCCTAGGTAGATTTTCGGATTAGTTAACTTATGAAAGGTGTAGCGAAGGCCTCATTATATATATTGGAGTCGGCCTTCACTGACCCTTGGTTGTCAGGATAAACACGGGTGGGGAAATTAGTGGACGTGCCCTGCAAGCCTAGAGCGCCGTGCACGCTCTTATTCGGTGCTATTTTCCAACACAAAGAAACCAGTTCAGTTCCGTTCGTTTTTCACCCTTGATTGGTAATGAAAGACTTTTGTCCCAAATGTAGTACCATATCCTCCAGATTTAAAATTTAAGATTTAAAATTTCAGATTTCAGATTTCAGATTTCAGATTTCAGAATATTGAATTCTAAGAAAGTTGGTGTGAAACATTATGCCATTTGGTTTGAAAGACTGTGCGAAGGGGTCGAAACATTGTGGCGTGCTGGTTTGAACCATTTTGGTGCGCTGGTTTGAATAGTTTTGAAAATCACTATACACTACACTACACTATACACTACACTATACACTACACTACACTACACTACACTATACACTACACTATACACTACACTACACTACACTACACTATACACTACACTACACTATACACTACACTACACTATACACTACACTACACTATACACTACACTACACT
>NKZD01002191.1:0-15233 GCA_002370635.1 Metschnikowia cerradonensis | reverse complement strand
CAGACTACTACAGACTACTACAGACTACTACAGACTACTACAGACTACTACAGACTACTACAGACTACTACAGACTACTACAGACTACTTGCTATTTTCAAATCTAAAAATTCAAAGATCATTCTAGTTGTGGACAATGCAGCAAATGAGTACCACTCTAGGAATCCAAGTGGCTTTTGGATCCGGTCCATCCTATCTGGGACACCAGAATCGTGAATTCGAATGCATTCAAAGCAGCCCTTAAGTTCATTTTGCAGAGTCTCAACTCTTCTCCAGAGTCATTACCTTTCTTCATAGTCACAACCCTTCTCCGGAGTCATTACCTTTTTTCCAAGTCACACCTCGATGGGCTCACTCTGCTGGGGTCCTTGAAGATTATCGCATACTATGAGATTGATAGAATGCAATAGTATACCCAGAATAACGCTCCGCTTCTTATCGACAAAATCTGGAAGTACGATTCTTGCCCGATCTTGAAGGTACAACTTACACAAAAATTCATGTACTGATCCCCGATATTGGATATTCATGTCCAATTCTCGATGTTTATCCTATGTTCCGGATGAATGTATGATTCATAATGATTATTCTACATTATGGTTCTAGGGTGTGTATTCTCTAGCCACTCTCTATATACTGCGGTGTACGGGTCTCAAGCCACCAGCTTACTCAATACCAATTCAAATAACTCCACTAAACGGCTCTGCAATAATTATTCCTCGGTTTCAGATCCAGACCCAGACTCAGATTCCAGTTGTGCATCCAACTCATTGGTGACACCATCCGGATGGTTCTCCACCCAGTTCAGCACCCAGGCCGCAATGCGGTCTACATTCAGCTCCATATCCTCGACCGAATTGGAGTCTAACGGGATGACGATTTCGGGGATGTACAGGTTTGCAGCATCCTGCCAAATGACTTCCATGATTTCACAATCGAGGTTTTCCTGGATCTTGTTGTCCTTATATTTCCGCTTGGCCAACCGGTCATAGAGTTTCTCAGTGTCACACTTGAGCACCACCACCAAGTCGATGAGCCGCTCGGGGAATATATCACAGCAGTGCCAGTCGATGATGGCGCCACCTGCACGTAAGTCTGGCTCCAAGGAATCCAAGAGCTTGTCTTCGTCGACAACGTGGGTGTCGAGGACTGCATCGTAGCTCTCGAAGCACTTGCGGTCCTTGGCGACGTCCGAGACGTTATAGTGGATGTAGGGAGATCCGAGGGAAGTCACTAGACTCTCAGCATGAGACGTCTTACCACACCCGGGGGTGCCGGTAATTATGATATTGGGCTGTTTACGTACTGACATGGGGTTGGAGATGAGCAGGAGAAGAGTGATTATGTGCGTGGTGCACGGGTTTATTGTATGGACCAGAAACTAGTGGGGTTATGGTAAGTGACAGAAAACTAGTGTATTTATGGTAAGTGCACGACCAGGGAAAAAGAGACTCCTACTGAATCCCACTACCGCCTACTGCTCCACCAGGACTATTATTCTTTATACTGGTACTGGAATCTTGTACTGGACTACCAATTAGTATTGTACCGGTGCTCACTGGCAGTCTATACCTTGACTCCGTACATGCTAGGTGCTTGTTGACAGATGGTCCTTTGAATGTTGAATTACTACAGAGCTATCCAGCCTAATCATTACTGACTACTACTACTACTACGTAGGCTGGTAGTAGTAGTATCAGTGGCTGGTAGTACTAGTAGTATCAGTGGCTGGTAGTACTAGTAGTAGTGGTTATTAGCTAGTTGCTAGTAGTTAGAAGCTGCTATTTAGTAATAGTAGTTAACTGTCAGTCTATATATTGAACGTATTCCTTACGCCCTAAAGACTATCAAGGTATGTGTTGAACCTGGAGTAGTCGAGGAACTCCCTGAGGTTGTATTACTTCTCCGAAACCACTAAACCTGCATAAGTGAGCTAATCAGCCCTAGTATGAACTTTTGTGAACATATCGGTTATATTATCTTTGGCTTCAATTGGGTCTAGTTTGATTTGCTTGGTGAGAACCTTGTCTTCAAAGTCTTTAACATAGTCCACATTTTTGCGAATCGGTTTCGTGTCTTCAAGTAGAGACTCATTGTTCGCTGTCTTAATTAAGCTTTCATTCTTGCAGAACAAAATGCACATATGATTATGCCTTAGGTCTTGAAGTAAATTTGATATCCACTCGAGTTGACCAACGGTAATTTGGAGGACTATCATCTCAGCAGATGTAATCGAGATTTTAGAGGTTGTTATTTTGGTTCGATAATAGATGGAATTTCATGTTATAGAATTATTCACCAAAGGAGCAAGACATAAGGAGCAAGATGGATAAGGAACGAGATGGATAAGGAACGAGATGGATAAGGAACAAGACAAATAAGGAACAAGATGGATAAGGAGCAAGACAAATAAGGAACAAGATGGATAAGGAGCAAGACATACGGAACAAGACATACGGAACAAGACATACGGAACAAGACATACGGAACAAGACATACGGAGCAAGATGGATAAAGAACAAGACAGATACTCTTGTTGAGTAGAGTCATTTCAGCTACTACACTAACCTTATTTTCTTGTTTTGGAAATATCTTAGTTGAGCTGGTCGTGGGTACCGTAAGTGTTGGTGCACTAGACTGTCACTGTATATACAAAAATATTACGGAATTATTACGGAATTATTCTAAAATTCTATACTACTTCTTAATCAAGAAGAAATGGTAATTCAAGCAACTTTAAAATTAAGTAATCCGCGGTGGCCTATAAATTAAATTCTTCTTACTCATCATCGTCAACATAGTCAACATAGTCAACATCGTCATCAACGGTCCGTATCGATTTCTTTACAAACCAAAGACGGTGGGCTTCTTCCAAATCTTCATCCTACAGGTTCATCACGAGCCTCTCGTCCGATTGTTTGACCGCCTGAAGATCCACCAAGCTTAATCATCCATTCACCTACAAAGGCCTTTAGTCATCCACCTACAAAGGCCTTTAGTCATCCACCTACAAAGGCCCTTAGTCATTGCTTCCTCTCATCTCCAGATTTACCAGTGTTAGATTCTTATTGTAACGATTAGTAATAAGTTATCTTTATTCGTTGATGATTTCTGAAAAGGGAGAATCTGAGCTACTTTTTTAGTTTTTTAAAGAGATGGGGTGGCAACGGAGCAACTCCTTAGCTATCATTGTTCTACTTCACCGCATGCCATCCTGGTACTCCGTACAATTGGACTCAATGATCTATATCACGTATTCAACTGGGTATGGTTACAGCTAAAAACATCTAAAAACAGCTAAAAACAGCTAAAAAGGGATGAACAAGGTCTGCCAACTGGTGATTGCTAAGTGGTGAAGGGTTACTGATGACTGATGACTGGTGAAGGGTTACTGATGACTGATGACTGGTGAAGGGTTACTGATGACTGATGACTGGTGAAGGGTGGATGGTGAAGGGTGACTGGGGACTGATGACTGGTAACGGTTACTGGGGATGTAATAAAGCATCCAATTGCAGATATCTCAACCTAAAGAATGGCTCACTACTCAATATATTCAGTCATTGTCAATGTTAATATCTCAATGTTAATGTCTCAATAACTTGTTCCACCATAAACCTTCGCAATCTGGAACAGTTATGATGTTGGTCTCCAATAACTCTCTTAAGTAAGGTGCTTCAGTATTCATCTTCAATCACTTATATTCATCTGATCTAATCTTAGATGTTAGTGATCATTGGTTATCAAGATCTGAAACCGTCAAGTTATTTGAAGGAAGTCGAGGTGAACTATAAGAGAGCACCCCATATGATTGTCTGATACTTACTACAGAAAGGGAATTAGAATCGGAAAGGGAATGATCAGAAAGGGAATGATCAGAAAGGGAACGATCGGAAAGGGAATGATCAGAAAGGCAATTAAAATCAGAAAGATTCCAAATTTTCAATCGACTACAAAAATGTTAAAGTATTTGAGCCTATCTAATCTTTATGAAATGTCCGATATCATGGTCTTTAAAATGGCAAGGGACAATAGTACCAACTATGAAGTACGTCATGTCCTCGAGCACATGGAGGAGGGATTTTCGAATGAGTGATTCTTCGAATGAGTGATTCTTCGAATGAGTGATTCTCCGAATAAATGATTTTCCAAATAAATAATTCTCCAAATAAATCATTCTCCAAATAAATCATTCTCCAAATAAATCATTCTCCAAATAAATCATTCTCTAAATAAGTGATTTTTGAATATTCTTCTCGCATCATCAGGGACATCAAAAAGGAAAGGGAAACTTCGTCTGGACATCTCTCCCTAAAAACATCACCGAAAAAGATATTCCGGCCGCGTATCAATAAATATATTCGTATGATGACTCTGTACTATACTATGCTACAAATATATACTACTATTCTATAAGGAATATATGTTCAATAAATAGACTGACAGGGGTGAACTATTTCATTCATTCTAACATTCAGTTACACTACTCTATAAATATATATATATGTCAGATCCACCATAGGTAGTGATCCACCTACAGTGATCTATCCACAGTGATCTATCCACAGTGATCTACCTACAGTGATCCACCTACAGTGATCTACCTACAGTGATCCACCTATGGAGGTATTATAAAGTCTCTCTGCCCGATCCTAAAAAGGGCTATTGCAAACACTGTAGCACGGCTTTCGGCCATTGCAAAGGATCAGCTGTCTTCAAAAGATACCAGAACAATCCCTACCATTTTTCTGGTGAAGAGTTTTTCAATGACGCGTTTCTCTTCAATTGTTATATAAATCGCACTGGATCCTCTTTCTGAGGAACCATCAACGAACAAAATAGATAACTTAGTACATAACGTTGAACAAGAATCTAACAATATATATATATATATAATGGATGTAAGATGTCTCTGTGAACAGGCCCATATTCTTCTTATACCTCTTACCTCAAGTCCATTTAGTTGTTCAAGCCTGACTGGTGAATCTATGAGTAAGATGCTCGATTTGTCCAGATATGGATATGGTGACAGCGAAAAAAAAAAGAGTATCTGATGAGACTGGTGTAAGTGAACATTAGTTATTCAAGTGTCAGTATCAGTATCAGTTCAGTGACAAGTACTCAGTGACGAGTACTCAGTGACAAGGAGTCAGTGTCAGTGTCAGTGTCAGTGTCAGTGTCAGTGTCAGTGTCAGTGTCAGTGTCAGTGTCAGTGTCAGTGTCAGTGTCAGTGTCAGTGACAAGGACTCAGTGCCAACGAAGATACCTAATGGTATTGAAAGGTAACAAGTGATGACAGAAGAAAACAAAAAAATAAAAAATAAAAAAATCCGAGGCACTGAAGGAGCAATTGCACGAGATCATTGGCTCGGAATTCGTAGACATTTACTACGACAATGTGGGCGGAGATTTCTTGGACTTTGCTCTTGGCCACCCACTTCAAGAAAGACGGCCGTGTGATTGCCTGTGGTTCCATTGCGGGCTATATCGATAAGTCCAAGTACTGAGTCGAGGACGGAGTCAAGCACTGAGTCAAGTACTAGTTCCAGGTGATTTTGAACCGGCTCTCCATCCAAGGCTTTTATTGTATTTGACTTTGTCAACGAATTTGGTCAAGCAATAGTCAGAAGGATTGTTGGAAAACTTATGTTTGCGTCGAATACTGCGAGACCGGATATACAATATCAAGCCCTGAACTTGACTAAGGAACAAATCTCACTTCCTAGATACTTGACAATAAAGTCAAATGCCGATCTGCAAAAGGTCATGATATCACTGGTGCTGTGAAGAAGAACACTTTGTCTACGGATGGCTATTAATTGGTAGACGTGTTCAAGGAAAATACCCCACTTTCTGAGGTTCCTCCCACCTGGCACAAGTTGTTCACGGAGGGAGGAGAAGCCCAAGGGTAAGTTGATTACTAAAATCGTTTAATTAAATTTGCTGATATTGTTTAGTATCAAAGTCTAGAGTATATCCGGAAGAGAATAGTTTAGTATCACGAGATAAGTATAGTAGTAATTTTGATGCTAGTAATTGTGATGGTAGTAATTGTGATGCTAGTAGTTTTGATGGTAGTAGTTTTGATGGTAGTAATTTTGATGGAAGTAATTTTGATGGTAGTAGTTTTTATAGTAGTAATTTTGATGGAAGTAATTTTGATGGAAGTAATTTTGATGGAAGTAATTTTGATGGAAGTAATTTTGATGCTAGTAATTTTGATGGTAGTAGTTTTGATGCTAGTAATTTTGATGCTAGTAATTTTGATGGTAGTAGTTTTGATGCTAGTAATTTTGATGCTAGTAGTTTTGATGGAAGTAATTTTGATGCTAGTAGTTTTGATGCTAGTAGTTTTGATGCTAGTAGTTTTGATGCTAGTAGTTTTGATGGTAGTTATTGTGATGGTAGTTATTGTGATGGTAGTTATTGTGATGGTAGTAATTTTGATGGTAGTTATTGTTATAGTAGTATAGTGCTAGTTATTGAGCGTTAGTATATACCAATTGGTATACAGGAACCGTTATATAGTTGGGCTGCAATATTTCTCTTAATTGAGTGACTTGAGTAATCAGTTCTGTCATCTGGTTTATAACTCTATTGCTATGTAAAGTAGTGAATTCGTGACCTCCGTCTTCTTTTGATACCGCTCAACATTGAGCAGGATCCTTGCTTTATATAGTTAGTCCTGGGAACTTCCAAACGGTCTCTCTCCTTCATCAATCTCTCTCATGTACATTGTCGTCTCCAAGGCAATGCTCAGAATTCGACGATAGCTAGACGTCTTCACCAATACCCAACATTGTTTCATCTGTATTGCTGGGCATGAACATACAGTCCTCGCACATGTACTGGTCTTTAAAGTTAATCAGTCACATGTCGCGCGTTCCAACACTACAGTGTTTTTGATAACGATTCAAACCAGCGTAGCAAAACGATTCAAACCAGCGTAGCAAAATTAAACAAACCACACTAGCAAAATTAAACAAACCACACTAGCAAAATTAAGCAAACCAATAACTCAAAAAGTTTCGTACCCCTTCGCACAGTCTTTCAAACCAAATGGCATAATGTTTTATACCAACTTTCATTAGAATTCAATATTCTGAAATCTGTAATCTGAAATCTTAAATCTGGAGAATTGCCTCATATGGTACTACATTTGGGACAGAAATCTTGCAGTATCATCAACGGTGAAAAACGGACCGAACTGAACTGAACTGGTTTCCTTGTTATCCTGTATACAAAAAAAACTTGTTAGGGGTTACGTATATTGGTTTGTTTAATTTTACTAGTGTGGTTTGAATCGTTTTGCCGCGCTGGTTTGGACGATTCTGTCTTCTTGCTTCGAAACATTTTGTCGCGCTGCTTTGAATACTTTTGAAAAACACTCTAGTGCTATACAGTTATAAGCAGTAGTGGACCAGTACACCAAGATATTACTGTGGATACAATAGCCTAAGTAGAAAGTGAGTTGGTCATAGACTTGAGGAACTAAAGGACTATTTTAATATGTTCAATAGTGACTACTTTTTTGAGTGATTCTTTCTTTTTTTTGGTTTCAAATGGGGTACTGGGTTGCCTTACAATTTTACTAATGTACTGTGTACTGTGTACTGTGTACTGTTGTACTGTTGTACTGTTTTCCTGCGAAAAGGTCTTCACAGGTCACAATTGGGACAAACCAGGAAACAGCCACTTAAAAAAATCTAACTTTTCTAACTAAAGAAATAACGAGGATACCAATGATCAAGAAGACCAAATATTCAAAAGAGTAAAATATATTGTAGTATAATAGACTCTCAGTAGTAGTAATACTTGTTTGGTACTAGGGGTAGTGGTAGTGGTAGTGGTAGACTTACAAATGGCATGTACTGTTAATGGTTTCTGATAAGAATTAAAGCTAGTATAGTACTGCAATAGTAGTAGAACTAGTAGTAATAGTTGTAGATCGTAATGGCAGAACTAGAACTAGTATAGAACTAATAGATCATAATAATAGTGGTGGTGTGTGGTGGTGGATCTCCCAGGTCTATTAGTCTATGGTTGGTCAGTCCATGGTTGGTCAGTCCATGGTTGGTCAGTCCATGGTTGATCAGTCCCGTTGGTATGGAGGAGGAATGTCAGTGGTGTACAATGGTAGAACCTCCAGGTTGCGGGCACTTTCCCGCTCAAACTGCTGGTACGCCGTTTGGAGGATCTTGCGCACCGAAGGCGAGAGCTCGGGGTTTTGGAGCGAGTCCTGGAGCGCTCGGAGCCGCGGCCCAAGTTGGGCATCCACCGTGTTGCTATCATGGAACTCGTTGTAGTGCAAGAGGTCAGATGTGGATTGGAACAGCTGTTGCGCCAGGAAGAGCGAGATGCTGGACGAGCTGTGGCTAACCGTATGCAGCCCCGGACCTTGGTTCTGATTGCAAAACACCGAGTTGGACCAGCTCAGTGTATTTTGTAGGTTTGGTGTGTTCATGTTCTGTGTGTTGATGTTTGGTGTGCCTGGACTCAGTGTTCCTGGGGTGCCTGGGGTAATTGGTCTGGTAGGCACTGCACTCGGGCTGGAACTCAGATTACCAAAGTCGGTCTCGGATCTTCTGAATCTGCGGAAATGCATTTTATCAATTGTCAATTATCAATTGGTGTGTGTCGATGAATCAATCAATAATCAATCAATTGGTATGTCAAAGAGTTACGATTCTAGTATCGACTCAATTGTGCAAGGAATCAGCTAGTATCAGATGGACAGCTCTAGAGAACTAGCAGTGGCTGATGGTCAGATGGAAGACTAAGGTGGATTTGGTATCGACACTTCCAAATTATTAGGTCAGATTTCAGATCAGATGACTGGCTGACTCGATGGTTAAAGTAGTGGAACTAGTAGTTTCTGATATCCTAGTACCGGTACTATGATGATATTCAGTGGTCAGATAACAGTGATCAGATAACAGTGATCAGATTTCAGAGATCCTTGTATATCCAGATATAGTAGGTCTCGGAGAATTGGATTTCCAAGGATTAGAATAATGTCTCGTATGGAAATAGTATGGATCCAATTAGATGCTCGTCTACTCTCGGTATATTTGGACTCAGTTAATGGACTTAGTATATAATGGACGCGATATACTTTGGACTTAGTATATAATGGACGCGATATACTTTGGACTTAGTATATAATGGACGCGATATACTTTGGACTTAGTATGGATAGACTCTGTATGGACTCTGTATTGTATCTGTATGGATGAAAGTATAGTAGAATCTCAGGGTATATGGACTCTCACACTCAATGGAAAGTTAATGATACACAATTAGTAACCACTTTCAAGGTCAATTCGCAGACTCAATCTCAGATTCAATCTCAGACTCAATCTTACTCAATTATCACTCAATTATCTCACCAAATCAAATCTGCCTCTATGTTCTCAAAGACTCACAAATATTCACCCAAGTATCAATGACCAAAAAGTCTCTTTATATAGTACAATCAGTATACTAACAGCAGCTGCAGGATACAAACTATATTAAAATTAAACTTTGGGTACTGCAATTAGCTTTGGAATTAACTCAGGAATTAGCTCTGTAATAGCTTCGGAATTAGCTTCGGAATTAGCTTCGGAATTAGCTTCGGAATTAGCTTCGGAATTAGTGGATGGGTGGTGGGTGGGTGGTGGTGGTGGAATTAGGGCTGCGATTAAGGGGGGATTAGGGGATTAGGGGAGTAGGGGAGTAGGGGAGTAGGGGATTAGTGAGAGAAGGAGGTGAGAAAAAGACCTCGAGGGTAGTAGGAGGCGGAAGTGCAGCTTATAAAGCATGGGGGAGGATGCGCATCTTCGAAGGATTTGTCATCGTGGAATTGCCATCGCTGAAGATAAACCACCGCCACCAGGTGCAGTGCCTCAGCACGCTGCAGTTTCTGTGGGCCGGGGGGTACCGCTTACCTGCGGATAGACCCGGTGCGACTGCCTGCCGCCTGCCGTTGGTGTAAGGATGTGGTCGCTTTTCGGTCACTTCCGGCCCCGACGGAACTCGGTGTTTTTTCCGATCCTTTGCATGATACAGCAGATAGCACCACCTAGAATACCGCCCCTTCTTTTCCTATGCCACCCTTTCCATTCTTTGGTTTAAAACTATGTCCTTCTGCTATGCTCAAAAACTACCTTTTGTTCTTTATCACTTTGGAATGGTCTAGCTGGACTTTTTTTTTTGCGCCCCCGGGGATTCCGGCATATACGCGCCATCGCCCGCGTCGTGCGTCCATCCTCCACTTTCCATGCACTAGACGCACGTCAACCATTCCCCCCCCCACGAATTGCAACTTCTCCGGTCCAAAGCCCTCTCTCCTCCCTAGCTCCTTCTCCCGGTTCTGGCGCATACACGAGGTGCTACAATTCTACCCTAGGTCTACATCCACCTCAAGACCCCAATTTAAACCCATACTATAAAGTACAACTCTAAATTCCTTATGCGCATAACACCCGTGCCTCCCACAGTATACCCAAGAAATTAAGATCTATGAATTCTGAAGATCGATTAGGAGACCGGCTTATTATTGTTCATAAAGCCGCATTGTTTAGTATCCCAATAAGTAATAACCACACTTCTTTTGTTTCGCCACCGTTTTGGGACGTATTGCTATATATCACGTGATACTATATACAGGAAACATATCCATTTTCTACCACACAATACAATCCCCTTAAAACTATAAAAGCCCCCCCAAAAAAATAATGCATCATCCCTTTTTAAAATGTTGGGAAAACTTTATCTAAGACATGTGTTGTATATGCAGGAAACCGTTGAATCCCGCCCCCTACTTTTGGTCTTGTGATAGTACTTTCCTGCAGACAACTTGGGGTCAATAGCCCAAAGCTTATTCATGTAATTTACCAAGTCACCCTAATTAGAAGTCCGCATGCAGTCTAGTTGTGTTGTATCTTATATTGTATTTTACTGTATATTGTATAATATCGTATATTGTATCATATCGTATATTGTATCCCACCGTATATCGTATCCCACCGTATATCGTATCCCAACGTATATCGTATCCCACCGTATATTGCATCCCACCGTATATTGTATCCCACCGTATATCGTAACTTGTGATGGTTCTGTGTTTAGTAGTAAGTGTCTAGATTTGAGGACAGATCGAGGATAGATTTGGGTAGTTTAGCGGTCGGCCGTAATGGGTTTTCGGACGGTGTATGGACTGTATAGTCTATTGTAGCCTAGAATTCGTAGGGACCTGTAGAGACCTGTATAGAATGCAAGGTCTATTAGAGAAGTGGAAATTTGGCATTTTTCTGGTTCATTAATTGGGCGTACTGCAGAAAAGCCATTATTTAAGATGTGGCGTCACACATTTGGCCTTGCCCTGAACATCATCTTCGTGACCTCACTCTTAATTATTTAATTAGAGTTTCATTACTTTTTATTAAGCTTTATATGTAGGTTGGTATTAAGAAACACTTTGTAACGCCCTGAAATACTCTGAAACACTTCTGAAACACTTCTGAAACACTTCTGAAACACTTTGTAACGCCCTGAAATACTCTGAAACACTTCTGAAACACTTCTGAAATGCTTCTGAAACACCCTGAAACACACTTGAAACACTCTGAAACTGTTAAACATGTGAGATGTGATGACTCGTGTATGCAGGTATTGTTTACCTGTAGTACAGAAAGTAAGGAGTGCAGACTAGTATTGTAACTGGGTTTTGGTTGCCAGAAGGAGTTAAGACGATAGATTAACAAGCCAGGTGCAGGAGCGAGGAGTCCAAGGTGAAAAGGTGAAAAGGTTTATATAGGTGGGATTCCACTCTTGGTTGAGCGGTATCACGAGTAACCAGAATATCATGGACTTCCTAGTGCAGAACAGTAGCATAAATTATGGGCCTAGGAATACCAAAAGCTCAACCGAAACACTCTAAAACACTCCTGAAACACTCCTGAAACATCCCAAACCAACCCCTAATTAATAAAGCCAAAAAGCAAATAGTAAGCCAATTAATGTAACCTAGAAATAGGCAATTCACAGAGTTAAATTGGAATGAATTGCGCAAACAATGCTTATTTGTCTATTCGGACGAGGTCACGTAACAGAAGCTTAAAATGGAAGGCCGGTGGGCCAGAACAATTTCCATTTACAGTCACTTGAACATGGTCCAAAGGGGTTCCAGCACATCACAGAATCTTCAGAGCTGATTTCAACCTCCACCAAAAATTTGTATTATTACTGGTCTTCATTGGTATCATAGTTAGTAGCTCGCGATCAAGAGTGTATAGACTGTTTAGGGAGTATGGGGTGCCCACAAGTACATCTTCACCTCATATACGTAACTAGACCAACAGATACGTAACTAGACCAACAGATACGTAACTAGACCAACCGATAGATAAGCTAGACAAGGGATACTTACGCTAGGGGATACTTACACTAGGGGATACTTACGCTAGGGGATACTTACGCTAGGGGATACTTACGCTAGGGGATACTTACGCTACACGCAAATACATAAGCTTGTAAATCCACACACCCATCACAATGGTTTGGCCCTTCAACATATATTCTAGTATATATTAATATACAGGGATACGTAAGTTGTGCCTTACAAGACCAAAGTCATGAATGAGGTCATAGTGCATCACTTAAACCCATACAACGCATTTACGAAGTGCCTTGACTCCGTATTTGCTACTCCGTATTTGCGAAGTACTCATTGACACTCCCTTGAATCATGTGACTTGAGTTTCTTGATTCGCTGTTGTTTTGTTTCGTAGTGATGAACTGAATGAGGTGATGCTTATTGAATCCTGAGAAGGGTAGATACCTGTGGAACGCACTTGACTGTAATGGTTCTTTTAGTGCATCAGGGAGTGTCTTCCGCAAGTGACCTTGTCTTCCGTAAGTGACCTTGTCTTCCGTAGACAACGTTATCTTCAGCAACGTTGTCTTCCGTAGGCAACGTTGTCTTCAGTAGAGATATACTCGATGCTTGCCTCACCTCTTTTCACTCTGCTCTCTACCGACAACAACACCCTTGGCCCATCCAAACAAGGATTCCTGGAAGGAGTTTTTATCCAACAAACCACTCTTGAACTGGACATCGCTAGTTTCACGACCCTCAATCATCCATCTCACATCATAAGATCATAAGGTGCGTCTTTGGTTGGGTAGTAGTCAAGGTCTCAGTCCCACGAGTCAACCGGTCAACCGATTTCAAAATAGGCAACCGAGTTCAAAATAGGAATTGGGGTATCATTCTTAGCTGGCATGTATGATATCCACTCCATGATCTTTCCAACTCCTGCCAAGTCATCGCTTGGAGTCATGTGAGAAACACCATTGTTGTACATGGCTTGAGTACTTCCAAGTGCAAGTTAGAAGAGTAGACTTTTCTTCCTAACAACTTGTTGATAGCAGGTGTCTCACTGAATTCAACACTCACTTCACTCTCATTTCCTCACACATAGTCACTCACACTCACACTCTCACTCTCACTCTCACTCTCACACTAATAAATTACTGTAGTACAGTGTTTTTCAAAACTATTCAAACCAGCGTGACAAAACGATTCAAACCAAGAAGACCGAATGGCTCAAACCAAGAAGACCAAATGGCTCAAACAAGCGTGACAAAACAATTCAAACCACATTAACAAAATTAAACAAATCAATAATTCAACAAGTTTCGTACCCCTTCGCACAGTCTTTCAAACCAAATGGCATAATGTTTTATACCAACTTTCATTAGAATTCAATATTCTGAAATCTGTAATCTGAAATCTTAAATCTGGAGGATTGCTTCATATGGTACTATATTTGGGACAGAAATCTTGCAGTACCAATCAAGGGTGAAAAACGGACGGAACTGAACTGGTTTCCTTGTGTTGAGCAAACAGAGCTCTTGGTGTCTCTCAGAGCTCTTGGTGTCTCTCAGAGCTCTTGGTCTCTCTCAGAGCTCTTGGTGTCTCTCTAGCGCCGCAGCCATTCACGTGACTTTGGACATGTGTCATGTAAAGGTTCACCCCAATATAAAAGGTTTTATAGCGACACCAAAAATATATATGTACCACCAAAAGGAGGATATACCAAGATGTCATCCGATAACAGACCCATCAATATCAATTAGTGTGGAGGTACTGATGTTTACCAACGACTTGGACGGGCGACTGATTTCTCCCATAACTTGTTAACCTGTATACAACAACTTGTTAGGGGTTATGTGTATTGGTTTATTTAATTTTGCTAGTATTGTGGTTCGACACATTTTGGCGCGGTGGTTTGAATAGTTTTGAAAATCACTGTACTAATATGATGAATAATTATGAGCACTGATCCTGATGTGGTATGCGATAGCTTAACCGGAATTGAGGGCCGCGGTCGGAATTGGCCAGAATTGGCCGGAATTGAAGGCCGTGGCCGGAATTGTCCAATTACAGGACCTCCAAAAGTCTACCAAGCAATGATTGTCAACTGAAAAGTATACATTTTGAAGTCCGGAATTCCATGATTCCAGCAAACTTGTTTTTACGACACAAAAAGCGAAAAAAAGGTCGTTTGCGTTGGGCCTTTTTCTGCTGAGGTAGCCTGGTGCACGGGTGTTTTTTGCACCCATTCAATTTAAAATTCCGAGGTCGAGGTCGAGGTCCCCACACTCCATTACACATCTCGTGAAAAGAATCTACCACAGTTACCTACCCAAAGATGTGTTTATCAACAAAGGTGTATTTCCTCCAAAGGAGGGGGGGTACTCTATTTAATATATTTTTTTGTTGATAATTCCCCAGAAAGAGGAGTCTGAGCTATTTAAGTATTTGACAACGGTGTTGTCTGGTCTAAGGGTGTTGCCTGGTCAACGGGTGTTGCTGGTTGTAAAGGGGGAAAACTCTCCACATTCCATCCTGGTACCTCGGATTTATTACATTCCCTTTTGGTTGTGCAATGATGGTGGAGGTGTAGCATAGTGGAATGGCCATTGTTGGAATTAGACAGTGTAGGCTTAAAATACTGGAATAGGTAGACCACTACCGAAGTTGGATCGAACATAATACTACTTTATAGTACTACTTTATAATTTAAACATAGTAGCCTCTACTCTGCATTCCTCTACTTTACTCTATACTAGACTACTTACTATCTACTAACTACGAACTACTAACTACTTACTACTTACTACTTACTACTTACTACTTACTACTTACTACTTACTACTTACTACTTACTACTTACTACTTACTA
>NKZD01002190.1:0-11604 GCA_002370635.1 Metschnikowia cerradonensis | reverse complement strand
TGGTGTCTTGGGTGGTGGTGTCTTGGGTGGTGGTGGCTTGGGTGGTGGTGTCTTGGGTGGTGGTGGCTTAAGTGGTGGTGGCCCGGGTGGCTCAAGTGGTGGTGGCCCGGGTGGCTGAAGTGGTGGAAAAGGTGGTGGAATTTGTGGTGGAATTTGTGGTGGAAATGGTGGTGGAAATTGTGGTGGAAATGGTGGTGGAATACGTTTTGGACATTGTGGTGGAAATGGTGGTGGAATAAGGTTTGGACATGGTGGTTTAGGTTCACATATGGGTTGGCCTATTGGCATGGGAACGCCCATGCCCATATCCATACCCATACCCATATCCATACCCATACCCATATCCATACCCATACCCATATCCATACCCATACCCATGGGTATGTCGCGTCGTTCATTGCGTGGTTCACCGCGTGGTTTATTCTTTGGTTCTGGTGACGAATCCGGTGGTTCTGGTGGTTTTGGTGGAAATTTTTGCGGGGGTAATGAGAAGTCTTTTGATGTTTCATGTGGTGGTATTTGCAGTGGTGCTGTAGCTTCTGATGGTGTTGGTGCGGCGTCTGGTGGTTCTCCGCTGACTCCCTTCTTGAAACCAATAGCAGAGAAATGGGGGTCTTCATAATAATCGGCTTCGGTCTCTGCTGAAAGTTTGGCCTCACTACACCTTGGAACAAGGCACAGCACCAAAAGCGCCATGGAAAGCACCAGGAAAGGAAGCATTTGGTTAGTAGAGGAGGAAAAAAAAGCAGCCATGGTGGCTTTTAAATACCTTGTTCATCATTATTGTCACTGCATTCCGTAAGCTGCCACGTTCATCTTGCTAATCTTTTTGGGGGGGTATAAGGATGAGCGTGGCGGTAGGGGCGAGGTTTAGTGCCTGTGTAGTTTGCAACGTGGTCATGCAGGAACGAGAAAGTGCATATCGGGGCGGCTGGAGCTTACAAATGAAGCAACCGCTGCGCGCCATTGCAATTATAGGTTTCAGTTGTAGACCCAGCGGAGTCTCGAATGATTTCTTGCATTGCTTTTGATCCAGACAAAATGACCATTGCTCATATATATATGCTACCTCAAACAAATATCTGAAAGAATTGAGCATTGAATAGTGACACCCCAAAATTATCTGAAACAATTGAGCAATGAATAGTGACAACGAATGTGAACACTTTGAAATTGGAGCACTTGAAGCTTCGACTCCACGCTAACAATATTCACACTCAATATTCACACTACCTCTGAAATCCAGATACTGGGGATTCTAAAGACAATCAACTGAGGGATTTGGACTTATGGACTTTTGCACCCTTTGGTTCCCACAGCATACTCTAAGTGGGAGGCCGATCTTAGGTGTGTTCGAGGGTCCATGTAAATCCATCCCAGAATGGTCGCATGTGGCGAAAATGGAGTTAGAAAAAAAAGGTTCCATTGGTCGAAAATAGCGCCTAGAAAGTGATTTGCACTCATCAAGGAAACCATTGGTTGGCAAAAGCAAAAGCATCAATCCATGGAAATGTTAACTTTTGTGGGTGCCAACATGCACATCATGGCTTACAGCCTGTTCTATTGTCACCCACTCTGATTACAGTTTGGCTTCATTTTGGTTCCAGCTTAGTTTAAGCTTGCTTCCAGCTTAGTTTAAGCTTGCTTCCAGTTTGGTTTCATCTTGGTAGGAGGTGAGTTTGAGTTTCACGACGGTTCAAGACGCCATACTGAAACGCCTTGTTCATTGATTGGATACTCGGTGTTTCAGAAGGTAATGAGCTGCATGTGGAATATGAAGCAGAGTCTGGGTCAATCAACAAAGGGTGGCGTGGAGTTCCGTATACATGTAACTGCTGAAGCATGGACGAGCGTTTTGAATCGCGACCTTGACGTGCCATGCAGGTGCTCACTTCGATTCACTGGAAACATAACCAAAAGACACATTAATAGAGGATATACAATTTACTATAGTCAGTGGCATTTAGTGGCTCTTGTGCAGTACTGTTACTATACTGTGGAGTACTAGTATCCTGTCATTAACAGAATGTGGTACAGAATTGTGGTGCGAAGTATTGGGCAGTTTGGTTGGAGGATCATTGACTTTGCAGCCACACCCGTACACCTCCAATGAGTGACGACCCAACAACCAACTATCAACACACGATAATAACACGGACATAGCTTCTGTATGTAAATACCGTATGTTAGTATGTAATATGTGTTTTATTATTTGACAGGTAGTGTCCTACCGAATTGGTACTGGAATAGGACCTCTACCAATGACTCTATTGCGTGCCTTTCTGCCTCCTATATGCCGTACCAGTCTATATAAGGGTAGATAAATCCTCAGTTGACGATCAGCCAAAAATTTCGAATGGTTGACCTACAGAAGAAGCAATATACAGGACTATATATGAATTAGCAACTATGACCAAGATTTGCTTAGTCGCACTAGCCTTAGCACTTGCCTACTACGCTTAGTACTTGCTTGATTGGTTGAAAAATTGCTGTGTTTTATAACGCAATGATTTTCATTTCTAGATATTTGAAATTTATTGTGCATGGTAATTTCAGCCCAGGGCTCAGAACAACCATCAGTTGTTGGTGAAATATCTTGACGTGTGCACTGGCCGGGCTCCTAACCGTCTAATACTCATTGACCTTCTACATTTTCTACGCCTACTACTCCATACACCACTCTATACACTCTTTATACACCTTCTATACCTACTACTCTATAACAAGATTTCTAATGGTATGGTTGTGTTCTGGGTACATTATTTTTTAATATAATGTTTTTAAAAGCGTATGTGTTAGACCCACCATGGGTAGTGTACTACCCATGTGGATGCTGAAAGCCTGCACTGGTCGATCAGATGTTGAGCGGCCTCCAGCCCTCAATACGACCTCTATTCCTCTATGCCGGACCAGTCTATATAAGGTGCGATGGTTCCTCCTTGAGGAATCATCGACGAATAAACATACAAAACACACTAAAACAGAGTACTGGACGAGTCCAAGAATCTAACAGTATGTAGATCCAATATTTCGTTTCTATGACACATTTTTGGGTGAGTTAGTGACTCTGCATGATACCCAAAGATTTTGGAAAGGTCAAAGATATTCTGATTCTCAAAGTAGGATGATTTTCCTTGGATTTACATCTTCTTCCCCGCATTTTATACCATACTCCAATAAAATGGTTCAAACTTCAGTATAGAAACATGAAATGCTTTGAAATAGTTCTGATGAGGTAGTTCCACATTACAACATGGAATTCCTGTACAGAGTTTGGAAGAAGGTGTAACTGCTGGTGTCTTTTCCACACGTTGAAGGTATACTTATGGTCCGCATTCATGTTGTCGATACGTTTTAGCTAAAAGCATGAAAGTAGCCATTCGAGAATGTAGTCAGAAACAAGTTTTTTTTTTGTTTTTTTTTTGTTTGTTTTTTTTTTCAATTAATTATCTGTTAGCTTCATTATGTGTAGTGAGCTTCGAACCCACGCTGTTTGTTCGTGTGGGTTAGTCCAGGTACTAGTCAGACAAAAGCCCTTAACCCGATGATGGCAATTTAAATACTGACATGAAAATGTTTCATGTGTCAAGATCAATTTAATCTTGTACTGCCACATCACAAGAGTACCCACTATTCTTTTTAGCTTCCTTGGATGTTTCGTTCATAACCTCTTCCCAGAAGGCTTATATCGAATACTTGAAAGTTCAACCAGATGTATCAGCAAGAAACTAAGCTGATTGGGGTCGTTTTCTAGTCAAAAGGTTTTTCACCGCTTGTTTAATTGCTAGTTATAGCATTCAAAAAAAAAAAAATGGCCCATCATCAATCATATGTCAAGTGCCACTGAAGTATTAGTAAGCATTAGCAAATATTGAAACTATTGGAAATATTCAAGATATAAAAAGTCTAGAAAGTGTAACTATTGAAAGTATTGAAAATCTCAGAAAGGGTCACGAGAGATGATGTTGGTTATCAGTATGTAATAAAAGGTGATGATTAAGCTGTTGAACATGAGGAACAAGAACACCTGCGGGTACTGCATGTTCCTTTTACTACATACAGATGAAACAATCATTGGGTGGACCTCTCGAGGACACTTGTCTAACACTTGTCCAATATTGGCCATTTGTCCTGGAGAAGACAATGGGCCGAGTGGGTTAGGGTTGGAGTCCCAGACCTGACTATATATAGAGAGGGTCTCCCGCTCAGAGGCTTGAACGGTATCAATTGGAACAACAAGTCAAGGACCCCCTAGCTTAATATATACATAGAACGAATGGAAGCTACAGAAANTTGGAACAACAAGTCAAGGACCCCCTAGCTTAATATATACATAGAACGAATGGAAGCTACAGAAATGGTTACTGAAGTACCAAAGTTAAGACGCTTGTTGAAACTTAACGTGATAACTATTCCACATTATGGGAGTGTATACAACAATTCCAAACAAGTAGTACCTTGACTCCGTGTGTTGACAGTGGGTTCTCTGATTCCAAAGTTCTGTCGTTCTGTAGTTCTATACTACTTACTTAACAGTCTTGATACTTCTAATACTTCTAATACATCAGGAAATTTCCTAGCTCACTTATTTATCTGACCAAAGTCATTGACTCATTTTGCTGGCTTTGATCTTGGAATTGGATAGAATTTTCGGACCCTCTTCTTTACCCGGACTTTCTTCTTGAGTCCCTGGGAATTGTACCTCGCAGCTCTTACTGCCCCAGGAATTTTACCTGAAACCATCTCCACAGCCTCTTCCTCAGTGTACCTTACCTGGGCCAAAGAGATCTCCATATCCTCCAAATCATATACTACATAGACGTTCCGGAGAAAGTTATTGCCCAAAATAGCACATGCAAAGAGTGAGTCATTTTCACAGATTTGTGCTCCCAAGTAACATATGCCTTTATGGTTGAACACTAAATCACTCATGGGAATAGTGATTTTGATACCGGAAAAATCATATACCAAGTTCCCTGAGCTTGTCTTGTATGCACAATCCACCTGGTGGAGCCCCGTTCTATACGAATATGTGGCCAGAAGCAGCCCGACCAAAGCATTGTATACATTTTTGGGTAAGGCCTGGTAGGTGCTTCCGGAGTCTAATTCGGCTCCAATTGGCTGGTCCAATAACACCACTTTTTGTTTATCGTGTTCCAAGTAAATTGCATCGAGACCAATGGACGGCAGGTCGAGTTTCTGGATCTTACGGTACATATTAACAAAAGGAACCGTTTGCAATTGTCCACTATACTTCTCATGGTCCACGGCCCCAAAGAGAATAGACCCAGTCTGTGAAGTAGCCTTATTCAAGTATACAGAGTACATCACCTTTTGGATGACCCCCGATTTTTTAAGCTGCACCGGAAAATTAGCATAGGTGTACTTGGCATCGTCCATAGTTACCTCTCCAAGCATAGGGCCAATACCCAAGGTCCCTTCTCTGCACAGTGTCTTGTTGACCACTCCAATACTCATATTGACCTCTACATTGGCAAATCCCACTGTATCCATACCCCAAACACCCCGGGCATATGTATTGTCGAAATACAGGAGGAAGAAGTCGGGAGCACTTTGATTTAGGTGGAAGGTATTGGACTTAACAGGGTCAAAGGCCCCAAGCTTAAGACACTGGTTCGATTCCTTAAAGGTTTGGGTCCACGAGGTTTTGGGCTTGGGCTGTACTTCTTTTGGCCATTCCTTCAAATTTGATTCTGTCTCTTTTTTCTCTTCTCCAGAAGTAGAATCTCCCTCTTTTTCTTTTTCATTATGTTTTTTTTCCTCTTTATTTTTCACACTGTGTTTCTCTCCCTCTTTGTCTTTCTCGTTATGTTTCTCTGTTTCATTAGCCATGATTTTTTCGCTGGTTAAATTGTGACCCACTCGAAACGAACCAGTACTCAGCACTTTGTTTTTGTTTTTGAAACCAGTAAAATTAAGGTGCTGGTGAAAATTAAGGTGCTGGTGTGTCATGTTCAGGTGCTGGGAAAGGGAAGTGTTGGTCCATCTGAGAGTGTCATGACTTCTGAGTGGTGGAACATTTAAATTAAATCCAGGTCTAGCTTTAAATTTGAATTCCAGTTGGTTAAACAGGTTCACTGAATCATTGACTGAATCATTGACTGAATGGTTAAAGGATTGGCTCAAAACTTGGTGGCTGGTGGTTTGGTTTACTGACTTCTCACTGATGGATAGGTGACTGGCTGCGACCAATGCCACAGCCAATACATACTTCAACAACATAAGCATAGAGAAAAAAAACAATGGTGATATAGAGAGTGGACGGGATTATATATTCCGTGATACAATTCCCGGCCCATTAACGGCTTTCAAACGGCCAACGACTTCCAACCGGCCAACGAATTCCAACTGGCCACCGAATTCCAACCGGCTTACAGCTGGGACAGCTACAGACGGCTACGGACGGCTTGCGGGACCGGTATCCATGCTGCGACCAGTAACTCACAGAAGTCGCGGTCACCGCACAGATAAGGTGTGCGCGTACAGGACCACGACCTTACTAAGAGAACAAGTCCGAATGTCTCGCGCTTATTCTGCGTCACGGCCATGGCTTCCACCTAAGTCCCTACCAGACCCTAGACCATTAACCGTAGACCATGCAAACTCTAGACCAAGCCCCACCATTAGTGCCACCACGTATAAATCTTAGGTACCAATAAAAATGACACAAAAAATTGACATAAAAAATTGACATAAAAAATTGACAAAAAATTGGCATAAAAAATTGAAAGTGACATAAGTGACAAATGGAAGAAGTGGAATGATATAATAAAAAAAATAAATAAATAAATAAATAATAGAATTAAATAAATAAAAGAATTGTTACGATTTGATGGTCCGAATATTTTGATTGTGGACCACTTTTTTGATTCTTGGCACTTTTGAATGAACTGGTGCCTTGGAATCAGTGAGGGGTCAAGTTCTATGAGTACGGACATCTTTATCTTTATCTCCGCCGGAAAAATTCAGATGCGCGACTGACAAACGTGCATTTATTTTGTATGCGCACAGAATATGAACTCTTTGAAAAGCCTCACTGTGTCAAGCAATAGAGCCACAGCTTTTTTTCTGAAAAAGAAAAAGTGAATATATATAAAATAATATAGAATGTTTTTCAGGACTCAATATCTACAGAGAACTAGCGGTTGTATACAGTACACTACTACAGTACTAGTTGCAACTGGGTCGTATAGCTAAAAGGAGGTGTACGGGTTTATCTGGGGGGGTGTGTGCTCGCACGGCACTGACGAGTGTATGGCCGTCACATAAGGCTTTATTTTTTTTTAGCCATTCAGCACGGCAATGTGCAGTTTTTCCTTTGGCCCTACCGACCTCGGACTTTTTGGAATCACTTTCCCTGCATTTTAATTGTCCCTAGAGCCTTTCGTATTTATTGTCTTGCGGAGATGTGCGGCATCTTGATATCTTACAAGCCATTCGTGCATGGACATCTGATCTACCCACTCGTCCATTTGTATAGGAATAGTATCATGTTTAAAATTATCGTCAAAAGGGTGTTTGCTTTGTATTCTCATTTTGTGCTATTCATTCTCCCAATGTACCAGTCATGGAGAGAAAGTTTGTACAAGCTTTCTCCGCCTAGCACTATGCACAGGTAGAGTATGGTAAGAGTAGTCAATTACTTGAACTCGACATAGCGTATCTGGTCCAAATAGAGCTCCAGATATCTTGTGAGGGCTCGATTTCAAGTAATCTCACTAAACACCTTAGAAACAGACTGGGTCTGTTGGAGTCTGCTTTGTTGCTCATATACAGCTGCTGCTTTTGATTTTGACCAGCTGATTCTAAGTACATGGCCTTATTAGCAATGAATCAATTAGGTCCATACAAGCTAACTACTACTGTATTTTCCGTAGTAGGAATTCTTTTTCTTTTCAGCCCTTAATTTTAGGCATCATAGTAGTTGTATTAACTGCTAGATTCTGGTTACGTCCAGTACTCTATTTTGTGTGTTTTGTATGTTTATTCGCCGATGGTTCCTCTATGAGGAAACATCGCACCTTATATAGACTAGTCCGGCATAGAGGAAGGGAGCTCGCTTAATATCTGATCAACCAGTGCAGGCCTTCAACATCCACATAGGTAGTACACTACCCATGGTGGGTCTAACATTAACAGTGAGTATTAGTAAATAGTAGATGGTGTATTTTACATAGTATATAGAGCTAAGAGTGTTTAATAGCAGAAATTATACACTATGTAGTAAGAAGAGGTACCTAATACCAGAGATTATACACTATGTAGTAAGTAGGAGTACGAAAGAGTAGCTGTATAGTCTATCAAATAGGAACTCTATAGAGACTATAGTGGTAGGTCATAGTACATTGTGCTTAGGAAGTAGCCAACACTAGAGACTATAGCAGTGCTTACTACATGTCCCTACTATTCCTGACTCACTACATTACTTCCACTGTCTACTACTTCCACTATCTACTAATTCCACTGATACTTCCACTGTCTACTACTTCCACGGTCTACTACTTCCACTGTTCCCATCAGCTCGCCAAAAAAAACTACAGACAATCATATGTATTTCATTCAGAATTCTGGACCATCTCAACTATGAATTATAAGCAATTTAATCTTATTTTATCATGGTATACATTATATTCCTCACAAACAGTCCTCTTAAACACCTACACAGATAGTCACAATTCATAAAATTCATTAATCATAAATCATTGCCTTACAAGAAAACGTTCAGTGTCTCCACAAGCTTGGACACCTCTTGGGTGGAGTTCATTTTCAAAAGCTCTTCCAAACCCTGCGATGTGGTGTAGATGGTTCCAACTGTACCCTTAACGATATCTTGCCAGGACTGCAGATCATTTCTGTTTTGGGTTTCAGAAATGGACTTTTCTTGATGGTAATTCAACAATTGCTCCAAAGAAATCCCATTCATTTGGGCCAATTGGTCAACGTCTTTGATCAAGTTATTGGTCAATCCAGCCATAATATTGAGAGACCCAAATTCTTTAATCTCCTGTAATTCACTATTAGACTGATTGTCATTTTCATTGGCCTGATTTTCATTAGCCTCATTTTCATTAGGGTTCTCATTAGAGTTTTGGTCACCGTCTTCTTCCTCATCGTCTTCTACTAACTCATTGTCTTCCTCCGCATTGTTTCCCTCCTGGGCGTTTTCTTCATAAGAGCCGTTTTCTTTGGTATCGTTGGTGTTTGGACTCTCTTCGTACTCTGGCTCACCATTACCTGCACTCTCCTTATTCTTCATACCCTCCTCTCTTTTACCCTCTCCTTCGCAATCTTTTTCACCTTCTTTTTTACCCTGTTTTTTACCTTCTTTTCTAACCTCTTCTTCTTCATCCCGTTTTTCATGTTCCAAATTGTCTACAGACAAATCGGGGTCCGAATTGGACTCGGAATTGGGCTCCGAATTGGATTCCGAATTGGGGTCCAAAATGGAGTCGAGCTTGTCCGAAATGGTCTCAGAAATGGAGTCTAAATGATCGGAAATAGTGTCTTTAAGTTCTGGGGGTGTAGAGGCCTCGATGGGTACCACTTCGGTGGAGGTCTCGTCGAGGTCTGGAATGGGACCCGTGGGTGCAGCAGAAAAGGCAGGAATAAGAGCAAGGGTCAAGAGAGAAAGCTTCATTTTGGCTAGTTAAAAAAAAGGAAAGGAAAAGAAAAGAAAAATCAGGCCGTCCGCCCGTTTTTTATATCTCTTGGTGTACTTTCTACAGGGTATGTGGAGCCCGTGCGACTGATCGACCGATCAACAGATTATCACTTTCTTATCCTTTCCAAATTTGACTTTTGAACTTTGCTTGCTACTTTTTTTTCTTGCCCCTTTTTTACTCTCTACTTGTCCCTATTCAAATTTTTAGCTCAGGAAGGTTGCTACTTGTAATTACACTTTCAAGAAAAAGACCCCCTTCTAGATCACGTGACTTAACATTTATGGTTTTTTTTAAAAAAAAAACCAAGTAATGAAGACTCTTTTTGTACAAAACAATATAGACATTTTCTCTGTACCAGACAAATATCTTTTTTTTTGATAAAGTACTCTTGATAATTATGAAAGTGTGGGTCGGAATATGTGTATACTTATGCCTTTTATCGTCGTTGAGGTACTGATGTTCCGAAGTTCTAATCTCTTTTTCCAATGCAACTCACATGAATCGTGTTCAATTTAGGGATGGTGGTTTTGGAAAATAGAATCAAAGAAAGTCCTTGTATGACGAATTTTTTGCTTGGTGAATTTGGAATGGCTGGTGAATGGTGAATGGTGAGTGTCTTGTTGTGGCTATATGCAGGATATTTGTTAATAAAAAAAATGAGCAAATGTCGGGAGTTCATTTACAGTCCCAATCAGTCCCAAATTTTTAGTTTATTATAAGCAAAAAATAATAATAATAAAGGTTATTTTCATTATACAAGACAATTGTGGATATTTGGGATTTCTGATTTTTAGCGGGACGGTGAAATTATTGTTAATTCTCTTCTATTGAGAAATGTTCAGAGAAAGTGCGAATCTTCACCTACACTCACCTACACTCACCCTCACTCATAAATGTTGCCATTCGCACAATAATATTCCTACCCAATGTGAGTGTACTAATAGACTCTATAGACTCTATAGACTCTATACTCATACTAAATAAAAAGATACTACATACTAGATATTAAGAATTGATATTATGAAGTTCACCCTCATTTTTATTTGTTTCGTGTAAGATCCACTATGGGTAATGTGTTGCGATTTATCATCTACCATCGCATAAAACTGGAGCAGTTATATCACTGATCCCCAATGATATCCTATAGTTGTGGAACTTCAGTATTGATGTCAGTCATTTCTCTTCTTCTCTGTATCTATACTATACTAAGAATTTCCTGAACACACTGTTCTCAGACTGAGCTGACTCTGTAATATCTCATAGTAAGGTCATGATGTCTTTCTCTGTGCATGATTGTTCCGCTTAAGGTTGAGCGGAAACCACTTTACATATAGTCGATTTTCGGTGCTCCTACATCTGACACCGGAGGCTCGTCAATGACTGTGCATGAAGAATACATCTCCTCATCTTGCACATGCCCTTGTTTCATCTGCACTGTGAATCCTTACAACACGTGGGACTTGAACACATCTGTCCAAACCTATGTCTTACCTTGTTGAGAAAACAGTCCTTGCTGTCTCTCTAGTACCGCAACCACTCACGTGACTTTGGTCATGTGAAGCCTCTCCCCAATATAAAAGGATAAGCTCCCGCTATTTTATAACACCACCAAAAATATATATAACACCAAAAGGAGGACATACCAAGATGTCCGAAAACACCAGAACTACCGATATTAATTAATGTAGAGGTACTGATGCTTACCAATGACTTGGACTGACTTCTTCATATTCAGTTGTACTGCAGATAATACATTACCTGCATACACCGGTCAGCACATCTTATATGTTCAACCAGCTCTCTTATGAGCGCGCATTCTCTAGGGCCACGATTATTGTTGGAACATGCGACATGTGACTGATGAACTTGAGACCAGTACATGTGCGGGTACTGCATGCTCATGCCACGCTATCCAGATGAA
>NKZD01002187.1:0-17753 GCA_002370635.1 Metschnikowia cerradonensis | reverse complement strand
GATTACCCAAGTCGCTCATTTGAGAGAGTTATTGCAGTCCAACTATATAACGGTTCCTGTATACCAATTGGTATATGCTAACGTTCAACTTCACAACTTTTATTAGAAATGAATATTCTGAAATCTTAAATCTGGCGATTGCCTCATATGTACTACATTTGGGAGTCTTGCAATACCAATCAATATTTAAAACGGACGGAACAACTTGTCCATTTGGTTTGAAAGACTGTGCGAAGGGGTACGAAACTTTTTGATGCGCTGGTTTGAAACAATTTGTCTTCTTGGTTCGAAACATTTTGTCGCGCTGGTTTGAATAGATTCGAAAAACACTGTACTCGTTGACAGATACAGTCCATCAATTAAAACAGAATGCACACCATCAATCCAGAGACTTTTTTTTCTAGTCTCAAGGAGAATGAAGAATGAAGAATGGAGAATGAAGAATGTATACCCTAGGTGATTCCCACCACAGATTTTTTTCCAAGATTTCAATGTAGAACTGATCTTATATAATATATAATTGTAGATCCTAGGGAATTCGCTACTCACTATGCGTATTGCCCACCCTACCCCAATGTGAGTTTCAAAGTAGGGCGAGTTTCAAAGTAGGGGACCAATGCAAATTTCAAAGTAGGGGACCAATGTGAGTTTTAAAGTAGGGACCAATGCGAGTTTCAAAGTAGGGACCAATGTGAGTTTCAAAGTAGGGGACGTCAAAATAGGGGCTGAAAACTTTGTTCTTATATTTTCTTTGAGTGATGAGGGATTTAGAAATTTACATATGTCACTAATATACCATTCTATTATGGTAACCTATGATCCTGTTACCCGTCTGCCGTCCGCATAGTTATCATATAAGTGAAAGTTAAAGTATTGGAACGCGCTTTAAATCATAAATCACAGGTTTATTTTAAGGTTTGCGCACGACCTACATTATAATTAAGTATCGCACCATCAAGTTTCACATCAATGACACTTCATTTCATTTAACTTCACTTGTCCACACCACATTTATCTTCACTTTTCCATACCATACACCTCAATGTCGCTTGACCACATTGTAAGGCTTCAGATTCCGTTTGAAAACGCTCGCCAGGCGGCCATTGCGCAGCGTACAATTGCAGTGGACCCCGTGCTCAAAAAACAGGAGATTTCCGTATCGTTTTCCACGTCAGAAAACATTCTTTTAGCCCGTTTCGCCGGAGTCAGTNGTATCGTTTTCCACGTCAGAAAACATTCTTTTAGCCCGTTTCGCCGGAGTCAGTGACAGAGTCATCCGGGTAGCCATCAGCAGTTGTATTGACAATATTAAGACGATAATTGAGACCATGGATGAGTTTGACGGCCAAAAAAACACCTTTTGGGTGACCTAGGTTTAGAAGTGTGGTTGCAAGAGACACCATAAGAAGAACAGATAGTACTTGTGGCATCGAAGTTAATAGACTCTTTGAACTTTTGCATATGTATCTAAGTGGTTCCTTCGAAAATTCTTTGACAATTCTTTGAAAATTCTTTGACAATTCTTTGAAAATTCTTTAAAAATTCTTTGAAAATTCTTTGACAATTCTTCAACAATTCTTTGAAAATTCTTTGAAAATTCTTTGACAATTCTTCAACAATTCTTTGACAATTCTTTGACAATTCTTTGACAATCCTCCGAATCACGACAAGTCCCGTTATTTTCCCACAAGTGTCGATCGTTTCTACAGATCTGCAACGACAGTTACACTAATACAACACATTATCACCAACTCATCATACATTATTGATCACCATACAATTATAACTACAACCCATTACTAACTACACACTGATTCAACACACTAATACAAATCTGAATATTCGTTTTTTCAGTATCATTCCAAAACCTACACCTTTATTAGTCATAACAGGAGTTAGAACCTCATTACATAAATAAATAATAATATAACAACTGGGTGTTAGATCCAAGATGGGTGGAATACTACCGGTATAGGGATTGAGCTCACGTGCTCATATAATAATCAGGAACCGATGCTACTACGTTCCTTCGGCTGGTCTCCAGAATTTTACCTTCTTATTAAGATATTTATTATTCACTTTAAGCTTTAGATATTTAAATAATGAATAATGAATAATGAATAATGAATAATGAATAATGAAATAAAATATGGATTTTTCAATACTACATTTGTACCACTCTCTGGAAATTTGGTGGTGGTCAATTCAAAGACCTCAAGGTGTTTACTTCTGGAGACCCTTTAACTTCTGAGTATTGTAAAAGATTTTTTGGAGTAACAAGGAGATTATCTTTGCCGATCGATCTGAGCGATCTGAGCGATTTTTGTCAAGACCATCATCTTTTTAGTGCGTCCAATATTCGGTCGCGTGACATAGATCATAGCGCACCGTGCCGTACCTGAACATCCCAAAAACAGGACTAGAGGTCTGCCCATCTTTAAGAAATTTGTCAGACTGTCTTTAAGAATATCTCTGGTGACTAGTGAATTGCAGAAGGTGACAAGGGTTCGCCTTGGGTCATTATTCACTTAAAAAAGCCACTTAAAAAAACCATATCTGGGAGTCCTTTCAATAACCACGGAGTACAGCTCAGTGTAGTATATTGAACAACATTGATAAAGTTCATAGTCTCATCAAGATAGGTAAATACTTGAGGAGTTACACGTGAGCTGTTTCTGGTGGGTCTGGGAGCAGAGGACATCTTAGTATGTTCCTCTTAGACGATATTCTGATGAGTTAATTGACACTAGGGTATGGACCAGAATTCCATCTTATATAGACTTCCGGAATTCTGCTAGTCAGTAGTCAGTAGTCAGTAGTCAGTAGTCAGTAGTCAGTAGTCAGTAGTCAGTAGTCAGTAGTCAGTAGTCAGTAAAACTTATAGTAATAACTGACAGTCTAACTTCTCACTGTCTAGCCCAGATGATAAAGTCGTGAAGGTCCAGAAAGTAACTTTCGAGGGCATGAAGGACTTGTCTCTTGAGTCTAACTAAAAGAAATTTTTCTCCGACCACGTCAATTAAACTTAGCTCATCATCTTCTTCTTTCCTTTTCAGGCTCACTTCCTTCTTGTTTTGTCACACCTCATTTTTTTTGGGTACGAAATAGCGGTATGCACCCTTATTGAATTCTCTTACTCACATCCTCACTTTGATGTTTAGTCTACTGTTATGGTAGAACTAGTAGAGTGTAGAGTAGACGTCAGTCTTCATAGCGTTCATACTCTTTCCAGGTTTTCGTCTTAATAAATGATGATGATACTGATAAAGAAGCGAGTAGACACTTATGACTCTCAATGACATCTATGCACAAGTATCGGGGTACTAGGTAGTACTAATTGATTTCTCGCTCAGAGGCAATATTTTCGGGGAGCTTTGAAGACTCTTGCTGTAAAAGCTATCGAGAAGAACTTGGATCTCATTTACCAGTGTGACTCATCGTTTTCTGATAACTTGATTGGTGACTCTTTCAGACTTCGTCAAGTTATCCTTAACTTGGCTGGTAATACCATCAAATTCACCAAGAAAGGAAAAGTCAGTGTTAGTGTCAAAAAATCAGATATCTTTTTTCCCGATGATGAGGACAAGCTTCTTCTTGAATTCTGCGTGAGTGACACTGAAATTGGTATTGGGAAAGACAAATTAGGCTTGATTTTCAATATTTTCTGTCAAGCAGATGGGTCGACCACCAGAAAGTTTGAAGGTACCGGTCTGGTTTTGGGATTTTCCATTTCAAAGCAGTTCATTCATTTGATGGGCGGTGAGATTTGGGTGACATCAAACTACTGTCATGGCTCGAAGTTCTCTTTCACTATTTCCGTTTTTTCCCGCTCGAACATCCAATACACTGCAAATTGTGAGCAGTTACTACCATTCAGAAAACCATCAAGTCTTGTTTGTTTCAATGGACCACTCGCAGGCTGAACTAGATGACTTGAGGAAAGGAGTTCTCGAACTTGGTCTCGAGCTTGTCATTGTTCGTCACACTCAGGGAAGCCAATTTGTCCGAACATCAACTCCGATATTATTATGATTGATTCCATTCAAACACCTCATGAGTTGAGAATGCTCTCTGAATTGAAGTATATTCCTTTAGTGTTGTTACACCACTCTATACCCGAGTTGAACATGCGGGTGTGCATTGACTTTGGTATTTCTTCTTATGGAAACACTCCTTGCACAATATACTGGAAGTAGCATACTAGAAGTAGCATACCAGAAGTAGTATAGCAGTATAGAGTAGCATAGTCAGAAACAACCATGCAAATGACCCCAATTTATTCCACAAAAAATGACCTCAAAAAATGACCCCAATTTATACCTCAAAAAATGGCCTTAAAAAATGACCTCCAATAACCACCTCCTAGTTTGTTCAGTCAAATTTGGAATTTTAAATGACTCTTTTTTATGACTTTTTCATGACTTTAATTCACGCAAATCGAGTCACTCGGTCACCCAAACGCATTTTGTCACTGTGTGGTCTACGTTTATTGATTGACTGATTGCAGGTTTCAGTTGGTTGTCAATTGATTATTAGTTGGTTGTTAGTTGGTTGTCAATTGTGTAAAAATTGTGAGCACGCGAGAAAAAATGGGAAGGGGAAAAAGGGGTTTTTATATAGTGCGAACCCAAGGGCTTTTGCAGCCATTGCCACCCAAAACAATATAAAAGGGGGACCCGCACCCCAAATATATATCACTTTTTACTGATTTACTATTCTGGCTTTTCTTTTCTTTTCTTCGTCGCTTTTTTCTTTTCTTACACTTTTGACTACCTTTGAATTCTCCCTGAATAGTGTTTCGTGAATACTGTTTCAACTGCTCCATGACTGTTTACTTTGGAACTCATGATCGTGGGTGTTCCAAAGTAAACATTCTAGCCCCCTCAAAAAGGGGAGTTTGACCTATTAATAGCTTATCATTTGTGTCCCTATGAAAACTGCTCATTTTGTAATGGTCGCAATCTATCATTCAACTTCCTTATTTTAGTTAGGAATATGGCTTGCTTGGATTTGGGTATACGGAGGTGAGGAGAAATGTGTATGGTGTACCGAGGTGAGGAAATGTATATGGGGTATGCTCCTTCTCACTAATGACATGCTGGTAGAGTAGTACTATGAATAGTATGACTCTAGACAACAGTGAAATCATGAACATGGCAGACAAACTAAAGGTGGTCATCCAATCTTAGTTATAATCCTAGTCTGCTAGTTAGTCTTGTGCAGTACCAGTACCCATATTTTTGATGTTAAGGTTCATCTTATAATCTGCCAAAACCATACTTTCATAGTCAGCAGTATGTGTGAGTAATATGAACACACAGTAAAAGCATGGTCACGTGCTGTAAGGAGATTTCACTTTCCTGTTATAAATAATGATCCCCATACAGTGGCCATGAAACAAGCAATAGCTGCTGACAGTTATGAAAGAAAAGTTACCAGGGCTCAAACCATAAAAATTAGTGCTTATATACAAGAATGTACACGGGCTCCAAACCACAATTCCAATCTCCCTTCATTCTCCTTCTGTCCCATTCTCCTATGCCATAAATCAGCCTACTATATTACCCTATGAAATACAAACTATTCAGTAGTATAGATCAGTAGCATATGAATTAGGAAATAACCATTGGCGAAAGTGTGTGGCCCAGTACATACTTTAAAAATGGCTCATAGTCAGTATACAGGTCCACACCACAACCAGCCAATAAAGAGCCAGAAAAGGAAGCCCAATAAGAAACCAAAGTTCCAGATGAAAATATAGGATTTCTTGGGAATGGGTGATTTTCTTGGGAAAGGGTAAAATTTGGGAATGGGCGAATTTGGAGACTTTTGGGGACTAGGGACTGGATCAGGACTGGGCGTGCGCGGCACAAAAGGTGGGGAGTTAAAGTTGAGCATCGCATCTTCTTGATTCATCCCCATGTTCCGTCCTCTCCGGCTCCGACCCCAACGGTCGCTTTTCCAAAAGGCAAGGCTTCCGAAATCGCCTTTCAAGGAAGAAACCTCCTCTGAAGCCCATGAATATTCCATTGGGCCCGAGACCTTTGCATTCAAGGTCATCGACCTGACCAAAGCTCCTGACCATATACCCGAGTCTTCTGCAGAAACTCTGTCTGGAACTCGATCTTCTGGAACTCTGGATTCTTCTCAGCCCATGAAAAGTGACTCAGAGCCTCCTGTCAAACGCAAATTTAACCTTATCGACTATGTGTACCGGAATGCCACCAACTACCCATTTTCCGAACAAACCCCTCAACAGGTGTTTGATACATACCCCAAGACAAACTCGGCCCGGTTGGCCCGACTGAAGACACGGCCACGCAAGTCCAAGATGTTGGTATCGGACTTCATCGAGGACTCGTTGTATAACCCACACTATGGGTACTTTTCCAAGGAGGTGGAGATTTTTCACACCGAAAAGCCGTTCGACTATAAGAACATCGACGACACCGACCAATTCATGGTGGCCTGGGAGGCCGCATATTCACGCTATGACCATGAAGGACAGGAGAGTCAGGCGGCCAAAGAGACAGACACAGAAAAGTCAGGCACAGAAAAGTCAGAAAAGACAAAGTCAAGCACGGCATTAACAAAGACATCCACGAGATTTTCCAACGGTGCCAATGTCAATGGTACCAATGTCAACGGAGTCAATGAAGTGACTGGCGTGACTGTGTCCAATGGAGTAGTAGTTGGACAGAATGGAGTGACTGGAAAGAATGGAGTGAAAAATGGGGGAAAAAAACCGAGAATGGCTGGGTATGCCCAGCAGATACTTGCACAGGACCTTGCAGCCCTGCCGTTCCCCAAGTCTAAGAAATCCACCCAGTTATGGCATACGCCCACCGAACTCTTCCTGCCCCATTATGGTGAGTCCCTTGCACGGTATATCCTCGTCAACTATAAGCTCAATCATTACCCATACCAGGACTTGGTGATCTATGAGATGGGCGGAGGAAACGGGACTCTCATGTGCAACATCCTCAACCACATCAAGAAACACGAGCCCGATATCTATGCCCGTACTCAGTACAAGATCATCGAGATCTCGTCGCAATTGGCCATCAAGCAGTACTCTCAGGCCCTAGAACGAAAACTTTTGGTCAGTGGCTTGGACTCCAAGAAACTCCAGATCATCAACAAGTCCATTTTCAACTGGGACACCACCGTCGACTCGCATTGTTTCTTCATTGCCTTGGAGGTCTTTGACAACTTCGCCCATGACTTGGTTCGCTATGACAATGCCACCGGCCAGCCCCATGAAGGCCACGTGTTGGTGGACGAGAAGGGCGACTTTTACCAGTTCTTCACGCCGCAGTTGAGCCACTACACCAATGCTCTCTTGCGGATGAGAGAGCACGGCAAGTACCCAGTGTTGCCTCGTCTTGATACGCTCCATGGCCAGTGGCAGCGGTTCAAGTCCATCGTGCCTTTTGTCACCGATAAGGACTCCATTCACCCGTTACTTCACTCGGTCACCAAGCTGCACTGGGCCAATAAGATCAATCCGTTGAAGGATAACTTGTCACGCGGCGAGTTCATCCCCACGCGTCTCTTGCACTTTTTCCAGGTCTTGAAGCACCGGTTCCCCAACCATTCACTCATCAGCTCAGACTTCCACAGTCTTCCCAACGCCATGCCGGGCTACTATAATGCTCCGGTGGTGCAGACCGTCATCAAGGACAAAATGGTGGATGTATCCACGTACATGTGCCACCAGGGCTTCTTTGATATCATGTTTCCCACAGACTTCAGCCTCGCCAGCGACTTGTACCGGCTTTCCACCAACAAGCACGCCAAGGTCGAGCTGCACCGGGAGTTCTTGGAACAGTGGGCCGACATCGATGCCATCACCACGCGCAAGGGAGAACACCCCATGTTGGAATTCTACAAGAATGTCAGCTTTATGACCAGTTAGAACTGGTAATTCTCATACTGGCCATTGTTTAGTATGAGTTCAGAGAAATGAAGCTGGTGATCATTCTCAGACCTGTGGAAAGCCCGCTTTCAACCAAGTCAGCCGAAGCTGCCGTCCGGGCCCGAAATGAGTCCCAGATTTCTCTCATGTCCACTTGCAAAAGCTCCTTGAGTACCCCCAAGACTCTTTCCTGGAATAATCTTGCATGCGCCGCCAACAAAGCAGAGATGTTCTTCCTGGGCACCACCTTTGCAAACACCTTATTCGTTGGGCGAGAAGAGAATAGAACCATTTTCAACCAGTCCAAGATCCGGACTGCATTGAGAGTCACGCCCAATCCGATTCCAACTGCAAAACTCACCATAAGCCACGACTTATCATTAGTGGCTCGCATATCGTTGAAAATGTGGTTTTCTAAGACATCTCCAAATACACTTAAACGACTCAAAACACCGGTGATTTTCAACGGGTCAATGCTTTTATGGTAAGAAGACGCCCCGAATTCAGATACCCACAGTTTTTCGAGCTGCTTATACTTCCTCTTCTTGCGCTTTTCACATTCACTCTTTTCTCCACACTTGTCACCACACCTTTCTTCCGAACGGCCAGCGCTCGAAGTCTTGCTGTGACTGTAAATGGTCATTTCCTGTGTGATCAAGTCGTGGATCTTGTCAAGCACTTTTCCGCTAGTCAACGACGATGTCTTAAAGATCTTGTGGGGAGTGCAAAGATTAATGATATCCAATAAATTGATGAAGTAGTTGGAGTTGATCAAGTTGATCACCACAAACCGAGGTACTGCACTGCACTCCTTGAGCATTTTTAAAAGCTCGGGGATCTTCAACGACCCATCGTTGACAATCAACACGAGGTCTGAAGCCAGGGCCATTTGGAGGTCCGAAACTGCGGCCGGATTCGTTTCAGAACCGGGCTTTTCCAAGCACACCTGCAGCAACTTAAGCGGGAAATGGGCAGATTTCTCAAATCTTTCAATATGTTGCTTCAAGAAGTTGGCCTCTTGCAAAATAAGCGAGCTACTGGAACTCACTATGGTCAAGTTGAAGTGGTCAACGGATTCGGTGAAGGAAAGCCGAGGCATGATGAATGGCTGCAGACTATCGCAGAACAAGGCCGATTTGCTTAGGCCCGTGTTGGAGATAAGAGTGCTGGCGTCGTCGCCAAAGTCAAGCGTCCTGCGCTTAATGCCGCATCTCTCGGGCTCGTCTTCCTCGTCGGTTTCAAAGAGCAATATCTGCGAGGGGGTTCTGAAGGATGGAATTATGACCATGGATTCTGCCCTCTCGTCATCGGTGGAATTCGAGAGTATGGATGCACTGGACGGCCGCAGATTTGCAGCTGATTTTCCAGGCACACTTATGAGCAGAAATTCAGCATTGGCCAGAAATTCGGCATTAGCCAGGAATTCCGGAACATTAGCCAGGAATTCCGGAACATTCTGTTCATTCACAAACTCGTTTACATTCAATTTAGGGTCGTTTCTCTTGTCACTTTCACTCAATTCGCCATTTATTTCCTGCCAAGAAGAGGAAAGCCGAAAAGCCTCATCAAATGGAGGCACTGGAGAGTCGAAAAAGGCCGAGGTTTGTGCCTGAGTCACTGAAGACGGTTCTGGTAGTTTCCTCTGTTCTTCCTGCACAGACTCATTGGGTCCATTTGGAGACGCAGGGGCGCTAAAATCAAGCATGGGGTCTGTGAGCGTGTCATAAACCGATTGGTGGCAAGGAAGCCGATGCAGGTCAGCGGAACCGGCCATTGCAAGATGAGGAGTGTGGATTTGTGGTGTGGTAGGCTCAGGGGTAACGTGTGGCGGAGACGCGGCTGGGATGCACCTGAGGGTCACGTCACGTGATGGGTATTGGTCACGTGAGCACATGGTCATCTGGTGTAAGGGTTTTTGGACGTGGATCCAATTTTTTAGTCTTTTGTTGGTAAGGTCCTAGCGCGGGGTTGCGATAAGCGAGTGTAGTCTGATCATCATATCCTCACGCGATTAATCTCCAGGATACCAACACCGGTACACCAAATTAGAAGAACCCGTACGCCGACATCCGTACACCATCTGACATACACCCGTGCACCATAACCAGTGTTTTGCAGTTGACTTTAAAAAGTTCCGTTTAGGCAGGAATGAATTCAGTTTCGATAAATTAAATGCCTGTGCACCCGGTAGTAAACGCAAAAACTTACCCAAATAATTTCACAAGGGGTCGGAAGTTGTGGAGATCCCGGATCGGTGAACTTGGTGGTCATAAGCCTAACCCCGGAATTGGTGACCAAGGCGCAGTAGGGCATCAACCGCACGGCTGGTCATATGCAGTATCTGGTACCCCATATAAATACGCGGTCATATTGTTCAACTGCATCCCTATTGACTTGCAATTACGGTTGCACCCCAAATAATAGACATAATAGTCTCATTGATCATTTGTATCACCATCGAATTTATTAGGACACCCTTATATAGAGTTGTCCGTCTGCCCAGTCTTAGTACTTCATCTCCCCCTCCATACCTTCGCCTTCATAGCTTGATCCATACAACTCATTAGCAGATCGTATGAGTGCTCCTCCGCCTTACACCCAGACCGTGAAAAGCCCAGGTCAGATCCAGGGTCCGACCCAGACCCAAATGCCCCGCCGAAATCAAACGTTTGCCCTGATGGAAGATTCCGAGCTCAGTGCTCTCAAAGGCTATGATATAGCGTATCTTGTTGACGATAGCACTTCGATGGCGTGGGAAGAAAGCTATAGTCGCATTGTGCCCTGGCCGCTGGCCCGGAATGCTCTTGTTGCCTTTAGCAACCTCTGTTCAGAATGGGACCCCGATGGACAAGATCTATACTTCATCAATCGGCAGGAAAACTACCTCAACGCCAGCCCGACCCAGATTGCAGAAGCCTTTGATTCAGTACAGCCTTATGGAAGCACTAACATGGGCCGCAAATTGCAGCAGATTGCATTGAAGTATTTTGAGAATTTTGACCCCATCAACACCAAACCTCTCAATATCATTGCTATCACCGACGGAGAGTTCACCGATGATGTGGAGTCCGTAATCAAGTGGATTGTCAAGAAGATGGATGAAAAGGACGCATTGCCTAATTCGTTTGCCGTGCAGTTCATCCAAATTGGAGCCGACCCCAAAGCGAAAAAGCACTTGGACTATTTGGACGATAAACTCGATGGCTTATCACGTGATATTGTCGACACCGTGCCGTGGTTGGAGAGAAAGGTCGACGGCAGAGGCTTCGACGGCAGGTACCTTGCAAAAGCAGTGTGTGGTGCCATTAACAAGCGTTTGGATGATGACAATATGGGCTTGAAAGGCAGCTCCAACAGGGGGGAGGAAAAGACCCGTGCGCCGAAGAAGAAGAAGGGCTTTTTGAGGAGACTCTTGGCGTAGGCCCAAGTCAAAGTTGCTGAAGTCATTGCAATGTATATAAAGCACTGATCCCCGGATGTGCATTGCTATGTTGTTATTTCATGGTAAGCTCATCATTTCGCTCATTCATAGTCATTTCTTCTTTTCATCAATCATAGGAACAAGGAGTCATACGAATATATAATTCTTGTTATCATAGGAATCGAGGAAGTATAGGATTATAGAAACGGAAGTAGAAGTCAAGGAATCAAGGACCCATAGAATCATAATTCTCAACAAAGTCATAAGAGTCCAAAGAAACATAGGAATTATGAAACCAAAGAGTTCACAAAACCATTAGTTAGAGGAGCTATGAATTCATAGGAGCCATGCGAGTCATAGGTGTCACAAAACTAATGGTTTTTATAGACATCATGTAGTCATGGGAGCCATAGAAACCATGGAAATCAGGGGATCATAGGGAACATATGCACCATTGAAGCCAAAGTAGTCACAAGTGTCATAGGAATCGTCAGCATCATAGGAATCATAAGAATCACAGGAGCTATGATCTTTCCGAGAAGTCGTAATATCATGGGAGTCATAGGAACTATAGAAATCATAAAATTATAGGAATCATAGCAAATTTCAGAAATCATGGTCATTGATAAGAATCATGAAACGATAAAATTATAGGAATCATGTAATCTTAGGAAACAAGGCAATTCATAGTAGTTCACAGTAACTCATAGTATTCATGATAGTTCATAGTAACTCATAGTAATTAAGTAACCTGATGTAACTGGTGTAACCCATAGTAACTGAGTAAATCATAGTAACTGATGTAGCTCGGGGTAAGTATCTGGTAATGGAAACTGAGAACTAAAAGCTGGAAGTCATCATTTCATTTTCATTTCCTTTTCATTTCATTTTTCATTAAATTATTTCTGGATACTTTTTATCTCTTCCAGAAGCTCATATTCTCATATCGTTTCTCATAATAAATACTGACCTATACTAGCTGGCTGCAAACGCGTACCTCTCCAACTATAACACACTGCCAAGTAATCAGAATCCTTAAATCAGCAGTTTGGTTAATAAAACTATAAAACACAAAGAGAAATGAGAGGAAGAAAAAGTGGGGAAGTGGCAGGAATTATGCTGTAATTACAACGGGGGGGGAGATCCCTCCTTTATAGTCAGTCAGAGCTCGCGTTGCAGCACACCTGAAACATGCATGCACCCCCTATTGCATATCACCTTGCATCCAGCGCACTATAAAAGGACCTTACCCCCACTAGCGTTCACAGAAGATATTTTTTTGGGTGTTTGTAATAACGACCCCTTTTTTGGGGACCATTCGTGCGCCATTCCGCTTTGGTGGCCTGTGCCTAGTTGCGACGCGCCTGCGATTGGATGCGAACACAGCCTGATTTTAGGTTTTTGGCGTGTCTATTATGGTGTACCGGTGCGTGAATCTCATTCACCTCCACTCCAACAAAAGACTGCGATCCCACACTCAGTTTGTCAAGTTGGCTACCAATACACGTTCCGTTTAAAGCTCGTTTTGGATTCAGTTCTATTCCGGAGACATTCTATTTTTGTGCTGACCAATTTTATTGGATATTTTTCGCGTTTTTGCAAGCTTCTTCTGGACTTTATTGATTGATCACAAGTTCAAAATGGTCGCTGACAAGTATATCGGAGTGGGTCTTGCCATGTCGTCGTCGCTAGCAATAGGCACGTCGTTTATCATCACAAAAAAAGGCCTCATGGATACCAGCCAGCGTGTGGGCTCCGACAACTCTACGGGCCATCAATACTTACAAAACCCCATCTGGTGGGCCGGCATCTTGACCATGGCCATCGGTGAGGTGGCCAATTTCGCCGCTTATACTTTTGCCCCTGCGGTTTTGGTGACTCCTTTGGGGGCTTTGTCGGTGATTATTGGAGCCGTTCTCGCTGCAATTTTCTTGAAGGAAGAGTTGGGCATTTTGGGTAAAATGGGTTGTGCGATTTGTTTGATGGGCTCGGTGATCATTTTACTCCATGCTCCAGCAGACAAGGAGATCGAGACTGTGGATGAGATTCTCCAGTACGCCATGCAGCCGCCTTTCATGTTCTATATTTTCATGGTGGGTGCCTACTCGTTGTTCACCATCTACAAGCTTGTTCCAAGATATGGCCACACTAACCCCATGATTTACCTCTCGATCTGCTCGAGTGTGGGTTCAATCTCCGTGATGTCCATCAAGGCATTTGGAATCGCTTTGAAGTTGACGCTTTCGGGCAATAACCAGTTCTTCCAGGCCTCCACATACATCTTTCTTGCAGTTGTGGCGCTCTGTATCGTGACTCAGATGAACTACTTCAATAAGGCGTTGGACCAGTTCGATACTTCCATCGTCAACCCCTTGTACTATGTGTCTTTCACGTCGTTTACGCTATTGGCCTCGTTCATTCTCTTCAAAGGATTCAACACCACATCTTCTGTGGATATCATCTCGTTGTTGATTGGGTTTTTGGTGATTTTCTCGGGTGTTTACTTGTTGAACATTTCACGTAAGGTCATGGATAGCCTGGACAGGGAGATCTTTGGTGTACACAACTCCAAGGACATGGCGCCCATGGACAACGGCATCACGGGCTTTTCGTCGGTGAGAAGATCCATGCAATTGTCTCGGGGGGACTATGAGACCGAGGAGACTCTTGGGCTCAGGAACTTTGATTCGTTTGATCTTTCAGACGAGGAAAGCACCGCATCTCGTCACAGACACTAAAAGACAGAGAGAAGGGAGAGAGAGAGAAAGAGGAGAGCGAAGACAGAAGAAGTAAGGAAAAAAAGAAGAGAAATGGAGAAAAAAACGACAGAAGAGACTGGATGTTTAGATTGAGAAAAGAAGTGACTGATCATCAGCATATTCGAATCAAGGCTAAACCTGTTTACAACGCTACAGAAGAACTATATATACTGCGGTGAAAACCAAGTCAGAATGTCTACCGTCCGCTACCCATTAATGAAAGACTTGTGGAGAAATCTTAATGGTATCTTCTGACACATTAGCTATTCAAAATGCCTTCGCCCAATTGGATCAAGTCAATTGAGGCGTTGATTGAGTGGACACCAACCCGCTTTGGGAATAGAGGTTTCCTCAATAGAAGCCTTGCTTCATAAGTTAATGACACTGAGCATTCAAGTATAAATGAAGAATCCAAGAGTGTCAATCTTTAGTCAGAGATGGGTTCGGACATCATATACAACCGACGAAAAGTTGCTATGAAGGGATACTAGTCTAAGTACTGGTACTTGTTATAATATGTGATTATATAATGGTGTAGAAGAAGATGTTGTGTCTAGTAGGTAAGCAGAACCGGGGCTTATGTGCAGTGCCACCCACAATAATTTCAGCGCAACAAAAACCAACGAAGCTTTTCAAGAATAGGAGTTAATCGGGATGATATTTGTATCTCCGGATTGTGTGTTTTATGATTTTGGGCTGTTGTAATAGAGGGTTGGAGAAGACACGTGAGCATCACCTGACGCTCTTATCCGAAATAGGCAATTCCTGAGATTATATGCAGTACCAGCCATATTAAGTTAGGTCATTCCATACAGTCTCCCCAAAAATAATTTGCAAAGAAATATAGCTAGTTTGTTATATGATTGGAGTCAGAATCACATATCTCTTTTGGAACCTTAAATAATGCCTATGGGAGGTTTTAGGAACAAGTCACGTGACCATTCCGAGGGTATATCGTAAAACCCAACAGAACAGACCATTAAAATTAAACTAACTTCTAAAACCAGGTTTTTATTCTTTCAGCTCATTAAAGGAACCACCAGTATGGCAATAAAGGTCATTTACTTCAGTACTGAATTCACTTGCCATACTAATACTGTTGAACTAGCAGGACTTCTGTACTTGTCATATTGCTGAACATGTCCATAATGCTGTGACTGATGGAATTCAGGTTTCGTGAATTTGTTTTCATGGAAGCTGTGGTCATGGAAGCTGTGGTCTTCACCGTATATCTTCTATACCTAATTAATACCATACTTTCTTATACTCTTTGCTACTTACACCCAACTGTCATATTACCTTGACTATAACAGTTTCCTAGCTTCATACGTATCAATTGCAGTAATTTACTGTCTCTATTATATGTCCAGTACTTCTCTCTCTCTCTCTCTTTCCACACAGCTTTCGACGTCGGTCATCAATCGTACTGGAAGATATTCTCAAGGTCTAGCAGACCATGCCCAAGGTTCACTTGAGTCGATTCCCCGTCAGTCAATTGCGACACCGACAAAATAAATTCTTGAGAGTAAAAAAAAATGACGGTTCCAGGGATTCAGCTAGGGTTTGATTAACGGCTTGGTTCTGTTTTGTGTCCAAAGACTCAGCATAACAAGAGTCCACATTCAGTATGTTGTCTATATCAAGGGCCTTTGCTAGCAGAGAGCGTCATGCAGTTGATTAGAGAAGGTTTTACAACTGAACAAATCATCAAGATCTTCAGGAGATGGTTGATTCACATAAGGCTTAACTTCCCTCTGAAAGAAATGGATTCAAAGGAATGGCAGCTGACGTTTGTGATCTTACCTAACGATATACCTAACGATATTACATAACAATATTACATACGACATTACATAACGATATTACATAACGACATTACATAACGATCTTACCTAACAATCTCGTGCCACACGCAAAGGCAGAGGAAATTGGGTCAATGAGACCGAGCTGTTTGCAAGCAGAACAAGAACAAGAAGAAGACCGAAAATTCCAAGAAAAAGAAGGAAGAGAAGGAAGAAGGTTCTGTTGAATTTTGTCATGTACTAACGCATAAGCTGGAACGATTTCCTTTTAAGCTATACTCAACTCAACGTCGTCTCTTATTCTATATCCTCTTCAGTTCCCGGCCGCTCCCTTTTCCGCGGGACGTCATCCACTCTCCGTCTATTCCAGCATATCACTGTTTCATCTGTCCTGCTTACATGCAGTCACATGGAACATGCAGTACCTCAGAGATGTAGTGATTCCTCATGTTCCAACAGAAGGAACTTTGTTTGACCCAGTTTTATTGTAGATGGCGCGTGAAGCCAACGATGACTACCAAAATTGCACATGCGGAGGTGGTGCCCCACGCAATTATATGCAGTAGTGGGATATAATAACCCCAGCAAATCTAAGGGACAATAACCCAACAAAATTAGGGCAGGTAATGTTTTCAAGATGGTGAAAGTCTAAGAGTCCAACTTTCAAATCACCTTCTAAAAGCTCTTCATCATTAATGACACAGGGTTAATGACTTTGCAAAGGAAAGTTGGGGGTATCATACCTATTTAGGAAAAGAGATACAGCGAGCATAAATCTAAATCTTCAAGTAATATTCCACCAAACCAAACCATTTTCTTCGTGGTGTTAAGCGGGGGTGTTGTATGAAGGATCTTTTTTTCTTTTTTTATATTGAATTGAAAAATCTTTAAAATTAACAGTGAATTCGAATTTTTTTTTGGTTCCTAGACATTTCTGTACTGTTGCAAGTTGTTAGTTTTTTTTTCTTTGTTTTTTTTTTCTTTGTTTTTTTTTTCTTTGTTTTTTTTTTCTTTGTCTTTTTTTTCTTTGTTTTTTTTATTCTTTTGTTTTTTTTCTTTGTTTTTTTTTTCTTTGTTTTTTTTTTCTTTGTCTTTTTTTTCTTTGTTTTTTTTGTTCTTTTGTTTTTTTTCTTTTTGTTGTTGAGTATGAAAGTGCAAAGAATATTTAAGGTTCAAGTGATGTTTGGTTCAAATGCATGACATCATCACCCATCGACACTTAGCAACCGGTAATTTACATCAGACCATGGAGAAAGCAGGATGGTGTACAATTTCAGGAACTATTGGCTTGGAAATAAGTCAATATCATTTTACAACTTTAAAATTTCCTCATCAAGGTTCTGGTTATCCGTGACTACACTTGAAATTAATGGGGACAGATCGCAGACTGCAGACCGCAGACCGCAGGGGTCAAAGTCTGATGCATCTGAATTTATTTGTATTCTGACGAAACACCATAGAATCTAGTTATCTGTGAGTAGGCAGTATATTGACTCTAGTTATCTGTGAGTAGATAGTATATTGGCTCTAGTTATCTGTGTGTAGACAGTATATTGACTCTAGTAGATATATTTGGTCAATTTCAGTAGATTTAAAATTAAATCATCTAGGTTCTTTATACGGTTCCTCAGCCCAAATCCTGGGGATCCTTTTTGGCCCACCACATGAGGGAGGAACAAGAGTGCGCGCGAACAGGACCAAAAGAACATCTCTCCAGCTTCGCTCACTGTTCAAACCAGGCACTTTAACTATCCTGAGAGTACCTATGTCCACTACCAAAACCAAATTATGTTTAGTTCAACACGGCCCATTCTAAAAATAGATGAATGATATAAGACAATTTTTCCATACCA